>CAIGRP010013649.1:0-16248 GCA_903798385.1 Fraxinus cuspidata
AGAAACTAGACGATGTACTTTAGGCGTATAGAACATCATTTAAATTCCAATTGACATGTCTATACATAGGTTGGTATTTGGAAAGGCTTGCCATTTGCTAGTTAAGCTAAAGCATAAGGCATATTGGACAAATTGCTCAATTTCAATATGATGGCAGCAGGAGAAAAGAGGGTTTTTCAACTTCATGAGCTCGATGAGTTTCGATTAAATTCATATGACAATGCAAATATTTACAAGGAAAAAACCAAGAGATGGCACGATAAGCATATAATAGGACTGTAAATTGATTAGATATGGCTCGGATTGGCCTATATCCGATCCGATAAGCATATTTATCTGATCCGATCCGAAATTAAAGAAATTAGGTAAAAAATAATGTTGGAATCAACTTTTATTTATTTATTTTTCAATTTTTCCAATTCTTAAACAAGTTTAATAATTATAAAATTTTCAAGTTTTTTATGTTTTGAATTTGATGACTTTTTATTATAAATTTATTTATTTTCTCGTTTATTTATTGTAGGTCAAATAATCTGCCATAAAAATATTTTATCGACTCAATTATTTATAACAAATTGGATCGGATTGACCTATATCCATATTTTGATCCATTTAGTTAAGGGATTATCGGATTTGGATCTTGATCGGGTTATCGGACTGAGATCATGAATCCATTTCCCATTAATTTCATCAGATTCGGATATGATTCAGATCAAAATCCAATCCATTGACAACCCTGCATATAAGGGAAAATGAGTTTGTGGTTGGACAACAAGTGTTAATGTTCAATTCACGCCTCAAGCCCTTTCCGAGAAAAAAAAGTCGAGGTGGTCAGGTCTCTTCACAGTGGTAGTCACGTTTCCATATGACGTTGTAGAGATGACATCTCAGGATCAGTAGAGGAAGTTCACAGTAAATGGACAATGGTTGAAAGCTTATAGGGGAGGTGACTACTTCAGTGAGAAGGTAATCGTGCCACTTAATAATGTAGACTAGCCCAAGAAACAAAGTTAAGCTATAGACTATAAACAAGCACTTATTGGGAGGCAACCCAATTTTCTTCCATTTTATGTATTCATCTTTGCTGTGTTAGATTAGAATTTTGTTTTTACTTTGGAGTGTTAATGTAAAGTCGGCATCATTCATCCATCTCATTGGTCACAAGAGTCTTGCATGTGTTCACATAAGTTTTAAATGGCCATTGCATGAGTTTGGGGGATGTTACCAATATACTTAGGTAAGTGGGAGTGAAAAACACGTGTTTTGAGGAAAATCGAGATTTTTAGAGCACCAAACGCTCAAAAGTATGCTAATCAAAATATTTAAATCTCATAAAATTTTTAGGCGTCATACCACTCCTGCGCCTTTCATGCTTCATTTGGAGATGTTCAGAGCATATTAGAGTAGAAATAAGTTTAAAAAATTCTCTCGGGTCAACATACATTACATCTTTGAAAAAAATACTGGCATGAGAACAATATGAAATTTGGGGAAGTCAAAAAAAAAAAAAAAAAAAAATTAGGGCAAGCCTAGTTGAGCAGGGGAACACTCCCCTACTGGTCATGGCAGACCAGTGCATGCGCTTTCTGGTGAAATTGGATCACCTAAAGCGAGCCAATTTTGTGAGGTGCGTTCCTTATACCGCATTGGGAGTTTTAAAACTCATCAACCCAGTTCCACCTTCCATTCTTTTCCTCCATTTAATACGCCCCATTTCCTTCCACCTAGCCCATGAGATACCTCCATATATTCCGGTAGAGACTTCAAGTTTAGGTATCTTCTCAATCAATCTACCATCTTTTATATCTTCCACCCACTAATTCTTAAGAATTCAAAGGTAAACTAGCTATACCTCTACTTAGCTTTTGTTGGCATTTTTCATGCAATTGTTTTGGATTGTGTTATGCATCTTGTAGTCATGGACGATGGGTTTAGGCAGTGCTTGTTTTTTCCATGATACTTTTGTGATTTTTGGGGTTTTCGTACAATTAATGGGTGTTATTGGATTTTGTTTCATAGTCATGCCTACCAATTATTTGTTAAAATACTTGGTAGAAGTGCAAAGTGTTTGTTTACATTTTTACAACAAACTCATCCCTTAAACTTTTGGTTCTTAGATGAGTACTCTCACATATTTGCATTCCTATATGTAACATTTTTTGTACTTGGTAATGCCTGTAGCCCGACATTCAATCTTTGCATTCCACGCATTCGGCCCCTCTTTCTCCATTTCCTGTGCATTCTAGTGCTCTTTTATCTGTCACTTTTCTTTCACTTTTCGACCTATGGTTTCCTGTGCCTTGTGATAGGATGCTACCAAAACGATAACTCGAGGCCTTTACATCTAAAGAAAAAGAAAATGCTAGCACATTTGGTACTATGGCACGTACATGTGTCGACGATGGCGGGATGAAGCCTTTCCTTAGTGCAGATCACAAGAGTCTTTCTAATTGGGTACTACAGAGAAGGAAAATGTGGCTAAATATGCAAGTTGTTCCACTCTTATCAGTCGAGCACGATGGACATGGGTGATAGAGAAGTCACATCTTATATATCCAACTTTACTTCAAGAGTTTTATACAAAATTTAACTGGCAGATCGACGATCAAGAATTTGACCATAAGCACTATACATGGATTATGGAGAAGTGGGTGATGTTCACTTTCGAAGTGATTGATGATTATTATGGTCTGACTCGGGACAACATCATCCCAGTACCTCTGGAGCAGGATATGGCCTTGGTAGTTCATACACGCTACAAAGGACAAGGGAAAGTAGGAGAGAAGTTTGAATATAACAAATTGACTCGTTCATTGACAGTATTGATGAAATTTATCTGATACAACATTGAGCCCATATCGCATATGTCTACTTTCAACTTTTCCAAAGTGAGACTTTTCTTTCACTTGGCACGGGGTTTCAAGATTGATTTGGGGACATTCATATACAATCAAATTGTTGAGTTTAGTTCGGCACCAGAAGTACGTTAGAAGTTGATTTTTTCCATCCGTATCTCTAGGATATGCTTATCCTCGGGAGTACGACTTCTTCTCGTGGAGCAACCGGCCCCACCTAGTGTCTCTATCAACCATATATTCATAGAAATTCATGGCAAAATATCCTTGCAAGCAGGTAGTGTTATCAACAGTAGCAACATGGACATACAGTTCCCACAGTCTGACCCTATCGTCGACGCCTCGCTCCTGCGACGGTTACTTGCAAGATCAACTGAAACCATCCAAGACATGTTACGGATAGAGCAGATGTTTGAGTAGTTGGATTTGAGAGTTGGTCTCGTGGAGACCCGCGCCTCTACTATACATGACCATATGATGCGAGTGCAGGAGGATGCTTCCAGTGCGAGCAGGAGGGTCGACTTGGTTTTTGAGAGAATGGATCGATTACCGAACGAATTGATGAGCTTACTATCTGGGTTGATCGATCCAATGACATGATGAGGGATATGTATGGGCAGATTGATAAGAGTTATGCTATGGTGAATGGCATCCAAAACAAGATGGGCCAATAGTCTGTTTTGTTAAGAGAGATTCTTGCACGCCTGCCTCCGCACATGGACATATTAGATTTGGGAGTAGCTGTATGCTCCATGTTGCTGAATCTGTTATATGATCATCGATTGTTGTATATAGTTTACTGCGTTTGCATGATTGTCATGTGTTTTCAGTTTAAAAAATTCTTTAAATATTTTTAGTCCTTTTGTGTGTCTGTTTGGGGTGGATACTTATTGATGTGAAACTTGATCTTTATTATGCATTATACTCTTGTTTTTCATTTTGAGTTAATGAATTGGTTCATATTCGGAGAGAAGTTGAACATAGTTGATTAAATCTTGAAAGGAAAGTCATGATCATATACTTTCATACGCCACTTATAGGATAGTTTGGAGATAGTTAAACTAGTATTGAGAGATATTGAGATAAATAAGGATTCTATGCCTAAAACTATTGTGTGTATTAACCATCAAGATGAGATTATGCAAAAATCCTAAGTCAGAGGTCGGTTTTCGAGAATAAGTGTTTAGTAAGGAACATTGCACTAATCTTGGCAAATAAAAAGACGAAATGGCTAAATGAAGAAACTTCTCTTTGAAGCCTTTGTGACTAGAATAATTAAGCCAGCAAGGGTCATTAAAATATGGTGCCCTATGGTCATTTGACTTGGGGGTCATCGGTTGAAAGCTTGCTACATGGGTCAATTAGTCGCTTAATGGAGAGAAGTCATGACAAAATAGGTGCATGAAATAGAAGACACACCAACTACTAAGATTAAGCCCCAAACACCTATTTTAGAGGATTTGACTTTTGACAGATGATTATTAGCTTAGTTAATTCTTGGACGCTAGAGCAAACAAATATCAGAGAACTCTTGTTCATTGAAATGTTAACTTGTAACGATAAAACCTATTTGAACTAGAGAGGGTGAAGATTCGAAATCAGCTAAACTTCAACTTAGGAGCATACCTCGAGAAAAGGGAGTGAAAATTATAAGTTTAGGGCGTGTGTATCTCTCAAGTGGAGTAAGGAATATTAGACTATTGAGGGTTAGAATCTGTATAAATCATGAGCTTGATTTGTTGGTTAGAATATACACACACACATTGAGTTTTATATGGAACATGTGGGAGATTGATCTGAACTATGTGATATTGAAGTTAATTCTTGTATTAACACAAAAATTCCAATCCTAAGTGTCAATGACCGCAGCTAAGGTACCCCGTGAAACTAAGACACGATAGTGTATCTCACCAATTGTTGAGTGATGTCACATTTTTGTTGGAGCACAAACAAATATTCAAGATCGGGGAGGAGGTTGATAAGTTTATTTTATACACTTATTTAGAACGTCAAAACATGGATATTTGGATTAAAATATAGCTGGATTCATTATTTATTGTGTGTTTAGGTTTACATCGATGAATACGATGAAATTGGAGAATATGAACAAGAAGAGGGGTCAACTGAAGCAAAAAGAGAATTTGGGGATTAAAATACAAATAATCAAAAGTTGGCTTGGAGCAAGAAATGAAAAGTCAAGAACGCAAGGATACAATTGGACAAGGAAAAAAGCGAAAGGATTGGAGAGAATTGAAGGACGAAAAAAAAGCTTGAAGAAAGTTCAGGGGCCAAGTTGCAACTTGTCCATAAAAAGGGCACCAAGACGCGCGCCCTCGCCAGGATTGGAGAGAATGGAAGAAGGACGAAAAAAAGCTCGAAGAAAGTTTAGGGGCCAAGTTGCAACTTGTCCCTAAAAAGGGTACCAAGGCGCGCGCCCCGCCTGTAGGCGAGGCCCTCCCCCCAGACTAAGGCAACCTCGAGGCTGCCTAAAACCCTCAAGCGCGAACCCTAGGTTGCACTAGGCACACGCCTCACTATTAAACAAGAAAAAAAAATCTAAGTTTCCTTATTTCGTTTTGATAATAATTCAAGACAATGTTTTTGACATCTTATAAGGAAAAATCTCTTAAAGAAGAGGGGGAACAAAATTTTGGGAAGAAAAGGGGAGAGGATTTAAATTGAAGAATGAAGAATTCATCGCATGGATCTGGATTTGAAAGCTTGAATTGAAAATTTCCACATTTTCTTCATATTTCAATGATTCGGGTGATGGCTCCCTTTTATTTTCTATCTAATTTTTATATTAATATGCTAGGCTAAATTTAATTTTATTGGATAAATTACAAAACTCTTTGATTTTTAGTTTCTTATTCAAGACTTAGTATTTTTAGTTTAATTCTTGCGTTGTGATTCCATAAACATGCATAATCACATTGTTTAATGCATGTGTACCATTAGGGCAATAAATTGTTTAACATTGCAAGAATTTTTTTCGAGTAATGTTATTTTGCAGTCGCTCATTATTGTAACCGCTCTGCATGGCATACATGTAGCGATTAATAATTTAATTCATTAATGTGATAGTTTTTTATTGTCTCGTGCATCAAATTATTAACAGCTACATATATGTCTAACCTACTGATGCCATCACTCATTTTGCAAATATCATTATTCTTAAATAAATATACTAATTAGTGGTTGAGGAGAGAATCAAGTAAAGTAAATCCATTTTGACGAACCTCGTATCTTATTGGTTCTTAATCTATATTCTATATAAAGGCTTTTCTAATGGCTACACAATGTTACAAGTTTTTAAAAGAAATACTACGGTAATATTAGAGTAAGTGAAAACTTAGATTAAATCTTATTGTCATCTATTTACGAAAATTGTAAATATATTAAAGATTTGTGAAAAAGCAAACGTAGTTTAAACGTAGAGAGACATCGAATATATAATTCTAATAAATAGATTTGTTTTTACCGACAAGTTAAACTTTTCAATTTAAATTACTCCAACACCATTTTATCTTTTTCCAAAAATCTTTTAACCATGGATGTAATTTGTCTCATATGTCTCCACAAACTCTTTGTACATATCATGCATGCCTCCACAAACTCTGTGTGCCTATCATGCAAATCTTGATAGACAATCTGGCACCCAGCAGCACCATAAATAGTACAAATAGTACAGCAAAAGTGAACATTTAACTCGACCGACTTAACATCTACGAGTTAATTCTCCATAAATGTCACATTTGATCGTGCAGAACAGGGCACATAAATTAAGAAAAATATGTTACATTTTTTAAGCCCCGTTTGATAGGGCTGATTTTTCATGGAAAATGAAAATTTTTTTCCATTTTTCAACTTTTGCAGCGTTTGATAGGCAAAATTTTCCCGGGAAAATATTTTCCAACTTTTCAAATTTTCCACCTTGTGGAGGAAAACAAATTCTTGATATTTGCTGATAATCAAATAAACAAACAAATTTTAAAAATTAAATTGGTGTTTATGGCATGTTTAGGCATGCTGTAAATTTATCAAACTTTTCATGGCGTGCTACTAAGCATGCCGTAAATTTCATAACTTTTTTTACTGCGTATTCATATGTAAGCCGTAAATTTAGTACCTTATACGGTGTTCAGAGACATGCTATAAAAAGTATATCAATTTTTACGACACTGAATACCGTAAAAGATATTAAATATATGGCTTACATTTTAACACGTGGTACAAAGTGAGACACTTTTTAGCGTGTAACTGAACACCGTAGAATTAATGACGGTGTCCTCTGGACATCATACTCTGCACGCTGTAAAAAGTAAACTACTTTTTAATGCATTGCTTTATACGACGTTTTGTTGTATGCCGTAAAGAATAATATTTATGAAAGTCTAAATGGAGTATAGAAAGTCCAACAAAATTTGGGATATGGTGAAAGTTATAGTTGCACATTAAGTTTTTTTAGAATATTTTGGTTTTCAAAATCTGAGTTGAAGGCTAATGAGTTTATGACAATAAAGCTCATTTTAGCCATAATAGTGTGTTTAAATTACACCTAATAGACTTAAAGATTATATTTTTATTTTCATTTGAGAATTAATTGAAGAGGTCTACATATATTGAGTTGTAGTTCATTGTTAAAGGCTTTTAATATTGTGGTAACTATTTAGTTACACTTGTGGCATGATGTTGTCATCTTGACATAGTACTTGATTTTTGATGGGGTTTAAATCTCGAACAAAGTTTTATCATATGAATGAAGATTATTGTATTTAGGTCTAATGTTAATTTGGATTTCAATTTTTGTGTTGACAACATTATATTAGCTAAGCATCGTAATAAGTGTATTGGGACATGAGTTGTCCTTTATTTTTGAGATGAAGGACATGAGTTTAGAAAATTATATATATGTGTTGAAAGAATATTCTAGTGTTCTTGCTTTATTATAAGAGTTGTATGTTATAAAAATTCTAGAATATTTCTAGCTAAATAACTGCTGCCCTATTGATACTCCTACATCGAAGGGCAATAACATGAGTCTTTATATATGTTCAAGGAATCCATAAGTGCACAAAATATATCCATAGAACAATATTCTAGTACTAACCTTAAAATTTTGAAGTATACTATGAAGTGTAATTACCCCCAACATTTGTCATGTCGTAGATCTAGTCAATAGGTATTAATATTATTATTAGAAAGGCTAAAGGTTGCTGTTTGTTATTCCATTTTTTGTTGAGAGAATAACTTTTAATTGGAAAATATATGCAGATGTTGACTAAGGAAGAGACTTAGTCAAGCTCAAATAATTATTAGACTTGTATGCCCTTGCTATATAGAGTAGCAAGAAACATATATTGTAGTGTATATCTCGGAAGCAATAACAATTATTTGGTATAGATTTATTGAGCATCTAATGATAATGGTGGGGAATATGAGATCTATGATAATTATGCAATTATCTCATGTGTTGAAGGTCTCAATTATCATGATGGAACAAAATACTCGATTGTATTTCTATCAGAAACATTAGCAAAGAAAGTGTTCTTGAAATGTAACTTCCCAAATGATAGTATAAAATTATTGTATTTTGTAGAAGTTTAGAGATATACTTATTGGTGATGTCGAATCTCTAGAATTGTGTAGAATATGATACTTTGTGTAAATAGAATCTCTTTGATTGATTTTTAATAGATTATTGTACTATTAGATAATGATTTACACGAATAAAGTATTTCAATAGGTTGAGATTGACTATTCATAAGAGCAATTCCCTTAATTTCAACATGTGTTCACATGAGATAAAGTAATATTGTTATATACATGATCTGATTACCTTAATGAAATATCAAGATGAGATTACTATAAGCAATCAAAAAGAATTATGCTATCCATTAAACCTTTTTAGTAGCTATATTGAGTTCCGATTTGAGATTTTCTAGAAGGATGAATATAAGGAAAACTTAAATTAGGTATCGAGGAATATATGAGATATGATCTCTATGATGTTATTTTTTAAAGAATATGATATATGCCCTAAGAGAGGGAGAAAACATTGTAACATATGCTTCATACCATGTATACTTTCATGACCAATATTGGATATATGAGTAAATGGATCCCTACTTCTTCATTGTGTGAGACTTTGAGGTTTATATAACCTTATATATACACTTACGACATTTAACTATCTCTTAAAATTTTTTGGCATTGCTACTTTAGTATGTTACCCGTAACTATATGATGTGATATGTCTAGAAAATTAGTCGATTTAAAGTCAAAGGATTTGAGTAGGAAAGCAAAAACCATTTTGCCCAACATTTCTATTTGTATTCAACTGTCATGCACTTGTGTTAACCATTAAGGGTTTATAACACAATTGAGAATAATGATACAATGTAAAGTTCAAATATATTCCATAAATATTCGATTGATCAGAAATAACTGAATTAACGTCAAAAAACGAGTTTGTGGTATAGCAAGATGCAATATTCCTCTAGTAGAGCACTATATATCTCTTACATGTTTATAATTGTGAACTGTGCGATCTATATATATATATATATATATATATATATATATATATATATTCGTGAAATAGATTTTAAGAAGGATCTAAAGTATTATATTCATTATCACCTATGATCAAGGTCAAGCCTATCATATATGATAGAAAATATGAATCGTGAATATTCCATGTGAGATGATCCGGCCCGCAAGACATTATGTAACGCCACGTTTCTCTTTTCCTAATTTTTGCAAATATGATATTGCCTAATGATATGGTTAATGTTTATTAATAATTTATCGTCATTGTGACTAATAATATGTTGTAGTGGATTATACATTGAACGTCCTAGACGATTGACAAGCCAATTAAAGTTAATTTTAATATGTATACAATTCAATAAAACTTGAAATAAACTATACGATGTACTTATGTTATCGTATGCTTATAATTTATTAACTTTCCATTTTTATACATGTATAGAAACTAGGTAAGTTCTTAGAATCTTTCATTTTCTTTTTCAGGTTAATTCTATTCTAGTTGATTAGTCGTAAATAAATCAAATTGGGACTAAATAAGTTAACGGACGTAATTGTTTGGTTTTCATTAATTTAATTAGCATAAGTTATTCCTAATTAGATACCATGAGATTAAATGTATAAAGTTCCCTAATTCTATACCTCTTATACCTATCAAAACCAATACTTCAACCCCATATCCAAGAAAAACGTCCAAGTCAAACTCTCTTCCCTTTTTCTTCAATTTTTTATGAAGATTTTTTTACAACTAAAACAATCATCCTATGCCACCATTTGAAAAGTAAACCGAAAGGACCTTGAAGAGAATTAGTAGTTAAGTGAGATGCAAAGTAATTCTTATTTTCATTAATATTGAGGTAAACTTCTATTAGTTGTTTTATGATATCATTTTTAGGATAAAAGTGTTAACATGCATAAACATGTTACCATAGGTAGTGTATATAAGTTGTACCTTGGTGTTGATTCTTATAATTCTTCGTTGTTTAATTAATGTTGTTTCTTTATTCTTTGACTTCAAAGAATTTTAGAATTGTACTAAAGTGAAAATTTGGGATGGCACTATGTTGAAAAGATTTGTACATACGTTAAGTGTGATTTCTAGAAAATTCAGATTTATTAAACATGTGTTTGATTTTATATAGAATTTATACGAAATCATATTCCGAGATCGAAAATTTGGTCATTGCTTGAAAGTCTCACTTTTGACAATTTTTAATATATTCTAATGACCTTATAATTATCTGATTTTTTTTTTTAATATTTTTTTTGTAATAATTGTTCATCTATAAGTTAGGAATGATCATAATTTTTTATGAAAGCGTCTAATAAAGAAATTAATTTATAAGTATTTTCCAAATGTACTCTACTTTGACAGTGTTAGTGATGTGATCCATGGTAGCAATGCAAATAACACAAGCCCGGGAAAAGATCCGTTGATTATCGAAGGAGGTTCAATGACTAGGTTGCGAGTAAAGCTGGTCAAAGAAGCAATTGGACTACTTGCTCAAAGCATGATGGACGAAACATTGACCACGATGAGTAAATGGAAAAGTTTGATGTTGGGCATGGACGGAGAAACCAAATGGATCAACATAATTTAAGCAACGGACGAGGAGGTAGCAGAGTTCAACTATGTGACCGCATAGTTGAACCAGGCATGCGGTTGCATGCCTTGTATCCGAGAATAACAGAGGCCAAGTTAAAGCTACTATCGACCACATTGAGTATAACTATGAGGCCGCATAGTTAAATTCGACAGGGAGATTTTTGCACTTTTGGAAAGAATCCTGTTTTATTTCAAACTCTATATTTTGGTATCTTTTTTCATCTCTAGGATATATTTCCATGGTAAACTAGGGTTTTAGGAGTTGGTATAAATAGTTTCATTATTTTTCATTGAAAACAATATACATTATTGAGAATTAATTGAGAGGCAATTTGCTTTCAAAGCCATTGTTCTTCGTTGGACAAACTTGTGAACTTATCAAGATTATTTCTTGTGACGTTCAAATCAACCGGGTTAGATTCTCGAATATTGCAATCAAAAGGGTCAACAGTCATTTGAGAATTGTTGGTTGTTTTGGTTCGTGTTTTCGAATCAAATCCAAAATTTAATTTATCTCTAGCTTTCTTGGATTTTGGGTTTAATTGAATTGTGGGTTTTGTAGTTACATAGTTACGTAGGTTCACAATAGTTGGTATTAGAGTTTAGGCTCCAACAAATTAAGGTTATATCCCTTTTTCTTTTTGTTGAGTCTTGTGTTTCCTTTTTCTATCGCTCTTCGTGTTCTTCGTATTTAGAGTTTTTGATCCATAAAAGTTTCGTAAAAATTTCAAAAGTTGTTTTTAGGTTCATTTAGCGTCCAAATCAACTTCCGTTTCTTTTGCCGGTATCGTAGTTGAATTTCAAATAAAAAAGGTCTGAAATTTCAAAAAGAAAAAAAAAAGAGTTAAAAAAAATTCTTTATTATTATTTATCTCGGAAATTACCGATGATTACAAATTCCTATTGTGTCGAATTCAAGAACCAATTTTTTGAATTAAATTAGTTTCCATTCCAATTATCCAATTCTTTCTCGGGTCTTTAAATTGCAAATCTCACTCAAATCTCGGTTTGAATTCTACGAGAATAACTCCTGGTTGAGTTCAATTTGTCATTTGAAACACTTGAGCGAAAGCACCGAGTGGAAAAAGGTAGAGTAGTAGGACCAATAGAGGGTAAAAGCCAAAATTTGAGTGCTACACGAGAGAAAATACGTGAGGTTTAGATTTAAAATGTCTGACAAGGATGGATCAATATCAAGCAGAAACCACAATCAAACCAATATGTCAGATACTGTGATACGACAGTTTGAGTGGTTATTTGAAGATGTGCGAGATAGAGTGGATAGGTAGGAGGCATGGATGGAAAGGCAAGACATGGTGCTTGCCAATTTACATAGGGGAGCACCCAATGCATGGAGACAGGTTAGGAGAGAGCCTAGGGTGGAACTTCGTGAAGAATACCGTAGTGATGTGGATGGGGATGCATTAATCGAGACTAAAATGGGTAGGATGAGGAATAGAGGAGCTAGGCCTGAACGAAAGGGTAGGAACTTGGTTGGAGATGAGGTAGATGGGAGTATGGGCAACATAAAAATATCAATTCCGTCATTCAAGGGTAGGAGTGATCCGGAGGCTCACCTAGAGTGGGAAAAAAAGGTAAAATTGATTTTTGATTCCCACAATTATATGGAGGAGAAGAAGGTGAAGATAACAGTCCTTGAATTCACCAACTATGCAATCACTTGGTGGGATCAAGTGGTGACATCTAGACGGATAAATCAAGAGAGGCCTATGAATATATGTGAGGATTTGAAAGCTATTAAGGGGAAGAGGTTCATGCCTACTAACTACTATCGGGAGCTTCATCAAAAACTATAAAGCTTATACCAGGGATCTAGAAGGGTGGAGGACTACTATAAAGAGATGGAAATGTTGCTGCTTAGGGTGGATGTGGAGGAGGATCGGAAGGCTACCATGACCTAATCTTTGAACGGTTTGAACAAAGATATAGCTAACGTGGTTGAATTTCAACACTATGTGAAATTAGAAGACATACTACACATGGCTATGAAGGTGGAAAGACATTGAAGAGGAAGGGGACAACTAGAATTACATCAGGTTCTTTTGGTCATAATTCATCTTGGAAACCAAAGTAGGACAACAACAAAGAAGATGGGGTTGTTTCTAAAAGTAGAGCTGAAATAAAGAGGGAAAAAGAAAAAAATGCTAGTAAGAAATCGGAATCCCAGCCATCAAAGAGTCGAGACATCAATTGCTTTAGGAATTTGGGGTCGGGGCACATCGCTTCTCAATGCCCAAACAAGAGGGCAATGATTTTGTGGGATAATGGAAAGGTGGCGAGCGAAAGTGATTATGAAGGCATGTTAGAATTGGAGGAGGCTAGTGATGGAGAAAAGGTAAAGTATGATGTTGGCGAGCTGTTGGTCATGAGGCCATCTCTCAATACTCAAATAGACGAATGGCTTAAACCAGCAAAGAGAAAACATTTTCCATACACAGTGCCACATCAATAATAAGGTATGTAGCATGATCATTGATGGTGGAAGTTATACCAATGTAGCTAGCACTGTTCTTGTGGAGAAATTGGGACTAACTCTGTTAAAACACCCTAAACCCCATAAACTACAATATTTAAATAAATTTGGAAAAGTTAATGTGAATAGAAGGGTGTTAATAAATTTTCAATTGGTATTTATCATGACGAAAGTACTGTGTGACGTAGTACCTATGATACGGGTCATATCTTGTTGGGGATACCATGACAATAGGATAGGAAGGTGATACATGATGGGTATAAAAATAGGTACAACTTTGCTCAAGGGTGGAAAGTCTATCACACTTGCACCGCTAACACCGACACAAGTGTATGAAGACCAAATCAAATTAAAAAATGAGAAAGAAAAGAGACATGATAAGCTAGAGAAAAAGAGAAGAAACAATAAGTTAAAAAGCAAAAGAGAAAATAGTGAGGTGGTTAAAAGAGAGAAAAAGAAAGAAGAGCCACACGAGAGAAAACAATAGGAGTCTTTCTAGAGGAGAGAAAAAAGTGAATTTCTTTACAAAATGGATTGAGTTGAAGAGAGCGATAGTTGAGAGGCAACAAATGATTTTTTGGTATAGAAGAAGTTACCCCTCAATTTTGAGGAATCTAACCCACCCATCCCAAGTTTGGCTATCTCTTTATTGCAGGAATTTGGAGATGTATTCTTAGAGGATGTGCCTAGTGGATTACCACCCATTCGAGGCATAGAACACCAAATTGACTTTTTACCTGAAGCAGTCACTGAAAACTGACCAGTTTACTGAAGTAATACCGAGGAGGCAAAGGAACTTCAAAGGCAAGTGGAGGAGTTGATGGGAAAGGGGTATGTAAGAGAAAGCATGAGTCCATGTGCCTTACCAGTGCTACTTGTGCCAAAGAAAGATGGAACCTGAAGAATAAGCGTGGATTGTAGGGCCATCAACACCATAACAGTAAAATATCATCATCTTATTCCTAGGTTACATTATATGTTGGACAAATTATTTGGTTCTTGCATATTTAGCAAAATTGACCTTAAGAGTAGTTACCATCAAATTCGAATGAGGGAAAGTGATGAATGAAAAACCGCTTTTAAAACTAAATATGGCTTTTAAAGTACTTTTATGCGTTTAATGAATCACGTTTTGCGAGCATTTATAAGCAAGTTTGTTGTGGTCTAATTTGATAACATTTTATTCTATAGTAAGGACCTTAACAAACATATGGAACATTTATGATGTGTGCTTGTGGTTTTAATAACAGAACAACTTTATGCTAATTATAAGAAATGTACATTTTGCATGGAGAAAGTTGTCTTTCTAGGATATGTGGTGAGTGCTAAAGGGATACAAGTAGATGAAGATAAAATAAATCCTATTAAAAAATGGCCAACACCTAAAGGTATAACCGAGGTAAGAAGTTTTCATGGTTTGGCTAGTTTTTATAGGCGATTTGTAAAGGATTTTAGCACACTTGCCACGCCACTCACTGAAATTTTTAAGAATAGTGTAGGATTTAAATGGGGAGATGAACAAGAGCATGCATTCAACACCATTAAAGATAGGATGTGTAAAGATCCGGTTTTAAAACTACCGAAAAGAATAAGCAAAAATTTTCGTTTAGTAAAAATGAATAATAGTAAAAGTTCTAACTTTGACAAAACTTTCGAGATTGAGTGTGATGTATTAGGTATAGGTATTGGGGGAGTTATACACATGGCAGCATTACCTATGGCTAAAGGAGTTCGTGATTCACATTGNTAAAAGTTCTAACTTTGACAAAACTTTCGAGATTGAGTGTGATGTATTAGGTATAGGTATTGGGGGAGTTATACACATGGCAGCATTACCTATGGCTAAAGGAGTTCGTGATTCACATTGACCATGAGTAATTGAAGCATTTGCGAGGTCAAGGTAAGTTGAACAGGCATGCAAGGTGGATGGAATTTATCGAGACGTTTTCTCATGTCATCCGGTACAAACAAGGTAAGGAAAATGTGGTGGCGAATGCGTTATCTCAAAGGTATGTGCTTCTAACTTCTTTAAGTGCGAAATTGCTTGGTTTTGAATACATTAAGGGCATATATGTTAATGATCTAGATTTTTCCAGTATATACGAATTATGTAATAAAGGGGCGGTAGATAAATTCTTTAAGCATGATGGGTATTTGTTTCAGGAAAATAAACTATGTGTTCCTAATTGTTCTATGCGAGAATTGTTGGTAAGAAAAGCACACAGTAGAGGCTTTGGGGTTACAAAGACCTTAGAGATGTAAGGGGAATATTCTTATTGGCCTAAAATAAAAATTGACGTAGAACGAATTTGTGATCAATGCATAACTTGTAAACAGGCTAAATCTAAGGTTCTACCCCGATTGTATACACCTTTACCTATTCCTAATGAAACTTGTGTTGATATTTTCATTGACTTTGTTTTGGGTTTTCCTAGGACAAAAAGGAGACAAGATCCATATTTGTAGTGGTCGATAGGTTTAGCAAGATGGCATATTTCATTCCATCTCATAAAACCTACGACGCCACTAACATTGCTGACTTGTTCTTTAAAGAAATAGTGCATTTACACGGGGTCCCAAAGAGTATAGTGTCGGATAGAGATGTTAAATTTCTTAGTCACTTTTGACAGGTTTTGTGGGGTAAGTTAGGCACAAAATTGTTGTTTTCTACTATATGTCACCCACAAACTGATGGATAAATCGAAGTAGTCAATAAGATCATAATTCAATTGTTGCGCACTGTG
>CAIGRP010013652.1:0-22162 GCA_903798385.1 Fraxinus cuspidata
AAAATTGAAACACGAAGAGAACGACACCTAAGATTCTTGAGATTGTAGAGTTCTAAGTTGTGGATATCAAATTTCAATAATAATTAGGAGTTTGGTTTGAAAGATGACTCTTGGATCGCAAAAAGCATGTTTTGGAATGTTAACTCAAGAGCTAACGCCCAAGTGCTGCGATGAAGCGCCCAAGTGCTGCGATGAAGCGCCCAGGCGCTGCGCCTAAGCGCTGTAACAGTAACTTGATAGCGATTTTTTCATTTTATTCGGATTTTGGGATTTTTTCTTCATTTTGGACTCCACAATTTCGAGATTTGGCTTTTATAAATACTTCTCACAATGTATAGATACTTCATAAAGTGAAAAGAAAATACTCAAGAGAGATTATAACAATTAGATCATTGTTGAATACATTAGAAACAAGGGAGTGTTTAGATTAAATTGGGAGGATCAAAGTCTTGTAAGACAATTGTTTGTATTTTTGGTATAATAAATTCTCCTCTTTTACAACTTTCTTGATTGTTGTGTGATCCATTAAATTTCATATTGTATATATTTTCGTCTTTAATTATTTGGCCGATTTCTCAACAAGTGATATCAAAAAGTTCTTGATATCGGGTTGGTTCATAACAATTATCTTATTTCTTATGCTCAACTTTTGCAGTTAGTGATATTTTTATGTTCTTGACAATCGATAATTCATTATATCTAACTACCTCTTTCGATATAAGTTAAACACATCATAAACACGACCATGCAAATTAATGCATTCATGCACATGATCAATAAGATTGCATGTCATAGATGTTATCTCTAACATCTATTGTCCCCACATACAAATTTTTAATTTATTATGAACCTTTCGAAATTATAACAAGTAACTAATTACTTAATTGATGACCAATCAATCAAATAATGCAATAAAATATGCAAAATTAATAATAATAATAAAAAAAAACCTCATAAATATACCTGAACTACTAGTCTTTGAATTGAAAATAAGAAAATATAGGTTTCATTTTCATCCAATACAATAATTAGTTCAGCCTAATATGATTTCTATAATATTATAAAAAGAATAATGAAAAATTGTCACTGAAACATATAGGAGCACAAGGAATCTTGATCTTTAAATCCAAGCTATAAATCTTTAAGTTCTTGATGTAATTAGTCTTCGACTCATTATTATGTTTGATCTTCTCTCTAAAGTATGATAAATTTGCCTCTTTTTTTGAATGATTTTGCGATATGGATTGATTAGAGAGTCTAACGAGAGATCCCTTGCATGTTACGCCGTATTCTATATTATAGGTGGTGAATTTAGGTCAAGAAATGCATTCAAATTAAGTCTCAAAAGAATTCCAATCAAAGTAGGAAAGTTTCCCTGTCTGATCGGGTTAACCTCATGCATGTGCATGGGACAATCCATTACCCACGCATGACCAAGCAACTTCGGCTTCTATTGCTGAAAATTTGTGCCTTGTGCACACATAGGATGTTCGCAGTGCTTGAGTCACTTTGGGACCAACTCCCCTGAACTTCCTCCATAGTATGAATTGATCACTTTTCATACAATTTCACTCATTTGTCTTTTATTCTCGTCCAATTGACTCTCCACATTCTTCACTCATCGATATGTCGTCCGAACCAACTTCTAGATATTTGTAATTTGATTCCCAAACTTTGGAAATCGTCTTTTTTCGTTCCTTTATTCCAATTTCATTCATCTAATTTAATTTTACCTAACAAACAATAAAAATATGAGATTTGCCATAATTCATTTCCTTTCTTATAAAGATATTAATCATAAGTAATCCAAATATTTATATTTAACAATTTATACAAATGTATAAATTACACTTATCAATGGACAATTTGGTGTTAAATTTAATATGAATTTTTGTAATAGTTATCAAAATTAGACACATTTTAATTGACAAGCATAGACTTGGACATTTTTGTAAATTTTCCTTTTCGTATGATAAGAAAAATTCTAAACATTTTTTGAACAGTCAAATGCCATCTGTCTTAATGATTTTGCCAAATCTTGATGCAATTTGGCTACAATTCTGCACTCAACACTTCACATCATGTTTTGTATATTTCCGCTGAGAAAAAGACATTGACTTAATGCAATGAGACAAAAAGATCAGAAGGAAAAAAAAAAAAAATCCAATTAACACTCCAATAATTAAATTTCCTTCTTATTTCTTATTTTAGTTTGACAAGAATTAAATATAATGTATATACAAACTTTAACATCGAATCTAACCACCCAATAAATCGAAAAAATAAATAAAATTGCACACATCATCAAACATTACATAGCACGTTTTCTATGCATTAATTAAATGGCAAAAAAATGGTGTACTCACCGACAGCTCTTTAAATATTAAAAAATGTAGTGATCTGTCCCAACCACATTTTACATCAATTTTAATATCATGGAAATTAACATTATAGAATATTTAAATAGCATATAATGAATAGTCTATCTTTGTAAAATACGCCGGGGGTCAAATAGTTACGATTTCATGTACTTTTTAACGGTAGTTCAATCATTAAACTTGATTCGCATCATGTAAAATTTGACTTAATTACTGGAACATAATACGCAATGAAATTCTTTTGAGTTTACATCATTTTCACGACAAGTTAAGTTTTCTACTATGATAAAAAAAAATGATATTTATAAAAACTTTTTATATGATGATAATTGCTCGAACTTTTATATTTAGATTTTGTTTTGTGGATTTTGAAATTAGATAATTAATAAATTTTGAAATATGTGACTGAAAAATTATGAGTCTCATAAAATATAATATTAAAAACTAATTATTGATTTGACTTGTATTAAAATCTAAATTTTAATAGAAGGATTCAATTATAAGACAATCATCTCTATCGGAATTTGGAGACAATCGTCTGTAAAATGGGCACCAGTTTCTCAACCCGATGGGCTAAGTAGATTAACAAAACATATTTTAACTAATGAATCAATCAATCAATCCATTGATTTAGTTTAAAATTGAAATCTAACCCTCCATTTGTAAGGTATAATCAAGCTTTTTGAGTATGTAGCGATGGATTAAGACGGCATCGTTACATCACAACTGACACATTGTGATTAATCTAAATCCTGTTGGGACCTACTTTACAAATTTTTCCCTTTTCTTTATCTTTTCTTTTTAATATTTTGTGTTGTAGTAGCTTTATGGATAATAAGAACTGGACATTTTTTAAGAACCGCCCAAGACTAACATTTTCAATTTTTATAAGATATTCGGTAGGGATGTATATTTTTCTCGGTAAAACCAGATAGGATTCAAATAGAATATGCCGGTTTGACTTCGGTTTCTTTACTAAATGGTCGATTTGGGACCATGTATTGTGAACTAATCCTTCAGTACTATCTTCAAAATCAATTGTAAATTTGGTTCTCCACAATTTCTCTTTTTGTTGGTGCATTGTAACGAGATGCACTAGAATTTTGAACACTAAGGGTGTGTTTGAGCCACATTATTTTGAAAGAATGTATTTTGGAATAGTAGATTGATAGAGAATTTGTGGTTAAAAAAAGGAAAAGTTATTGATGTGATATAAAATATTATTTTATTGAAAATTGTGTGGTTGAAAATGAGTAGAAAAATGAAAATGAAAAATTTAATGTGTACCAAACAGGGGCTAAACTCCAAGATTTCTCATGTCAAAATATCATTTTTCGTAAGCTTTTTCCTCCTTTTGCAGCGAAACCTAATAAGCAATTAAAATTCAAATCTAAATAACTTTATAAATTTGTAGCTTTTAACGCAACCTAATAGGAAAAAAATTATATTTTTAGTTCAATATTTCATAAAAATTCAAATTTTTCGTTGTTCAAAAGTGATCGACCATCGAAAATCAAAATTCTCGAGGATTACTAAAGATAATTAGGTTATAAATACTACATACATTTTTAATATATATTATTGTATGAATTTTTTTTAAGAATTAATTTCGATTCAAATTTTACCATTTATTCTGTATTTAATAGTTTATCATTTTCCCGCATTTATGAGTTGATTTGGAGTTTTGGAGTGGATTTTTGTTAGTTACCTTATTTAGTTAATTATTTATTGTTAAATTGCAAAAATGATTAGTAAAATTATACTCTATTTTTGTCTATTTTCAATCTATCAATTAGTTCCATATTTTATTTTTATTAGTTATCAATATAAAGAATCAAACTGGACAGGACCAAAATCGGTTGGTTCAATTTTGGTTCGGTTCCATAGTTGAATGTGGAACCATTTCTAAGTTTTCATTAATATTTGGTTTGGTTCGATTCTCTTCAAAATCGAACCGAATTAGATCGCGTTCAGTCCTAATATTTGGTACCAGAAGTGACTCTTGCTCACATTATGACTTCTCTAAGGCGTAAATGTACACGCTAAGGACCACCCTTAGCGCCCTACATGAATAGGGCCACGTAGGCCCTGTTCAAATAGGGGGTGATGTGGAGTCCCGTATAGGCGGGGCGCGCCCTTTTTTGCTGCTTTACCCATCCACTCCACCAATATGTGATATGTTGTTTGGTAAGGCAAATTACATGACGTTTAACGGAATTAATGGAAGAAAGTACAAATTTTCTTATTTTTTATTTATTTTATATTGGAGAAGGTTCCATAATTCTCTATATTGGAAAGCTGTCTGTCATCCATGAAATGAATTGACGCCTTTAATACTTTATTTAGAGCCTTCCAGTTAGCAACTCACTGCCTAATGACTTTGTTTATTTCTCCAGTCTATTTCTTTGGACTTTTTTTTGTTTTTTACCTTCACTCATGAACAATATGATAGGCTCTGTTTATTTCTTTTATTATAATTATAATTATTCTACATTATAATTAGTTTTTCCTTAGATTTTTTATTTTATTTTATATTTAATGTAACTCGCTTTTTTCTTTTCAATAATTTGTTATTGGTGAAATTAATTAATTGATCAATATTTTTATGCACATTTTGTGCTGCTGCTGCTTAGGGTGGAAATTTGGAAATTCAATAATTTTGTAATTTAAGATACAAGGATGAAGCTTCATTTGTGATTGCATTTGTCATTATCTCTTCTTAATGTGATCAATCTATTAAATTCAATGGACATAGTCATTTTACCAAACTAAATTAAACAATAGATCATACGAGATGTAATAGGTGTCGGAGAATTTGTTCCTTAGAAGGGTGATTGTTAATTAATATTGTTTATAGAAGTATTGTCATTTCCTCTAACGTGAAAATAACGTGTAATAGATATTGACAGATATTAACTCCTTGCTTAGTATAACTAAAACAATTGAAAAAAAAATTAAATTAAAATCAACAATCAATTTTTACAACAAGATTCATGTGACTCACAACTTTTCAATTGCTTAGTTCATCATTAAAATTTAATTTTTAACCACACCAAATATGGACTTAAGGAGTCTAACTAGAAGTGATAACTCGAGAAATTTTGTATCAAAAACTTGTTAACTTATTTGAAAATACTCAAGACAACTCTTTATTCCATAGCAGCCGCGATTTTGTACACATTTTGATTGAGCTGATCACATTTGAAATATTCTTAAAGTAAATTTGAGTTCCATTTAGGCAAAAATGAAGGGTCTGTTCTCTTTACCATTTTCAAGCCATTTTCTGTTTTCGATTTTCCAAAACAGTGAAAACGNTTGTACACATTTTGATTGAGCTGATCACATTTGAAATATTCTTAAAGTAAATTTGAGTTCCATTTAGGCAAAAATGAAGGGTCTGTTCTCTTTACCATTTTCAAGCCATTTTCTGTTTTCGATTTTCCAAAACAGTGAAAACGTGTTCTCTTTTCCATTTTCAAAAACGCATTTTTGAAAACAAGTTAAAAATTTGTAAAGAAAATCCAAACGACAAATTTGTCATTTTTGGTGTTTTCAGTTATAATCAAGTCAAAAATTTTAAAACGCGTTTTGGGCGTTTTCAAAACAATTTTTCAAAATGCCAAAAAAAACACATTTTCAAAAATCTCAAAATGGACACTCAAAACACAAAATGAATTTAAAATTCAAAACACAAAACTAAAGCACAAAGAGAACATCCCCGAAGTTATCCAAAACTCAGAAACTGACTTTTGAAATTTGGCCAAATATATTAATACAAAAAAGATTGAAGTTTCGAAATAACATTTTTATACAATTAAAAAAGAGTAACGCTAAATATAAATAGTGCTTATTTATCAATATTTTCATGTGACGGTGGGTCATTATCACATTATTCTATAAATTTGAGATTTATTTTAGTTTATTGGATAGGAAATTTATAAAATAGACTCTGTATATAGAATGTATTTACACTTTAAATACCATATTTTTATAATTTAAATGTTATACAAGTTGGTTATATTGCCATTGCAATTTTTATTTGACACTACATTTTAATTGTAATTAAGTTCTTTAATCTTTGCTCATTTTAGCAATTATTTTTTGAACATTTTCTCTATCGAACCCTTATCTAAAACCTTCCATTAATTAATGTCTAGTCTATGATGATGATTTATGTCAAAATATTTTATTTTCATGCTTTGAAACGAAGGAAATTTTTTTTTTTGTATTTTGTATTCATTATTTTTGAAAAATATGATGAAAAAATAAGTTGTTTTACGTCATTTCAACGAGCTTTTGGATATAAAAGTGTTATCAAATACAAAATGTACAGTAAAACTTTTATAAAATAATAATGTTGGGACCGAGAAAAATTATTATTTAGAGGGATTATTAGTTTATTGATAAATGAATATTTATTATTTTATAGAACATTTCATATTTGTATTATTTGTATTATAGCTAATCATAATACATGTAGGAAATTTGAAAAAAAAATTTGAATATAGTGAAATTTAAAATTTAATCTGTAAGCACCCAAAAAGCACTCACATGCATACGTTAAAAGGGAAATATTAGAGTATGTTTGGCCCACTTTTTTTTATAAAAAAATTCATTTTTTCAAAACTCATTTTCAACCAAACATTCTACTATAAAATAATACTACACATAAATTAAACAAATTTCATACTTTTTAACCACACAATCTTCAACAACATTCTATTCAAAAATGAATTTTTTGCCCAAATATGGGGCTCAAACAATGGCTTAATGTACATGTATTGGCTTCAAAGTTAAATATATTGGAAGATTAATCATTCAAGTTATTTCATGTACACGTGGAACATAATTTTTACAGTAATTAGTTTTAACTCAAACCCAAATCATTCCAAATTTCGTACATTTTCTATCATGGTGTCTCATTTGAAAAAATTAAAAAACCTACATCGATTATAATTGTGTTTTATCAACTATTTTTTGAAAAGAGGCATTTCAAATCCGTCGTAACCTTAAATAATTAATTTGTACAAAATGGGAAAAAAAAATATGTAAAATGTAATATGTGCATTGTAGAAAATTAGGGTAATGTTGAGTTTGATTTGGATGCATTAAAAAAAATAAAATCAAAAGACTTTAGATGCATATCTTGAAAAAGAGGTAAATAAAAAAATTGTTGCCAAATTAAAAGGTTGTAAATTTGTATCAGTATGAACTTTTATAAATTTTAAGCAGTTATTGTTTTATATTTTCGTTTGATTTTAAAGGATTTCAAAAAAAATTATTATCTTATGCATTTAGAGATATTATTAATTTAGTACGCTAGCTCAAGTTGGGAATGAAAAATTTTATCATTTAATCGAGATTATTAATTTATCAAGCATTCGTTTATCGAGGTTTTACTGTATTAACTTATGAAAAGTTTGAGGGTAAGAGTGACATGAAAAATCGTTAGAGACATAAGTTCTATAATGATCAAAGATTAAGAAATTTAATCACAATTAAAATATGATTTAAGAAATAAAAATTGTGGTGTGAATATAGCACGGTATAACTGTGATAAGGAACATTTTTGTAGTGTATTTGTAAAATTTCCTATTTTATTCAGCAAAAGTTTTTTAA
Source organism: Fraxinus cuspidata (assembly GCA_903798385.1). Lineage (NCBI taxonomy): Eukaryota > Viridiplantae > Streptophyta > Magnoliopsida > Lamiales > Oleaceae > Fraxinus > Fraxinus cuspidata. The sequence continues at coordinate 7,998 of CAIGRP010013652.1, forward strand.
TTTTGTTAACCTTTGATAAAATATGATATTTTTTCAGTTTATGATGAAGTGTATATATGCCAAGTGTATTTTTTCAGTTTTCCTTCTTAAAATAAAGTTTGCAAATGTGATGATGTGAGAAAGCGCCGCTTATTGCGCATTATTTTTTCTTTTAAATTTTTTTTTCATTATTAAATAGCCTGGAAGCACGACACGGTCCCGCCGTGTGTCGGCGGTGATTGACACGTTGTTCGTGTCTGGTTTTATTTTATTTTATTTATTTATTCTTATAGTACTCTCTTTTAATTACTTTATTACATTTTATCATAAAATAATTATATTGCTATCACAATTTTTTATTTCATATACCACATTTTAATTGTAGTCAAACTTTTCAATGTTGCTCATTGAAGTAATTATTTCCTTAATTTCTTTTAGTTGAATTTTTATCTTGAATATTCCAATAATTAGCACGTCTCTCCCTTACTGGTGATTGATGTCAAAATATTTTATTTTCATACTTGGAAATGAGAAAATATATTCTCGCTTATTTATTTATTTTTACAAAAAAATGATGAAAATATAAGTTGTTTTATGTGATTTCAACGGATTTTTGGACATAAAATTATTATTAAAAACAAAATGTGTCAATTAATGAAAAGTTTGAGAATAAGAATGACACGAAAATCGTTAGGGACATAAATGTTATAAAAAGAAAAGATTAGAAATTTTAAATGCAATTAAAATGTGGTGCAAGAAATAAAAATTGTTGTACGACTTAGTAGTAGTATATTTTCCGTCTCTGCTCAAATTCCCTAGCACATGAGGCAGAAATGGGACATTTTACCATTAAAGTGAAAGTTGAACTTGAATCTAATTTTGCAAACATTTTATTATATACAAATCTTGAACTAATTAAAATGATTAATTTTTCCGGAAAACATACGGTTATTGAAAACTGACTTGCACTTCCATTTCGAACCACCAAATCAGATGGCGTTGACTGAGTCTTCAGTCAAAGTTTTGCTAATTAACTATACTTTTTATAAAATAGTGGTTGATTTGACAGTTTCATCTCTTTGGGATTTTAACTTATAAGTGGAAAATGAATGTTTAACTTATAATTGGAAAATGAAATTTCGTTGCTACAAATTTGACTTTAATAATTAAAAGGCTAAATTTCTTTAGCTTTATGGAAATTTTAGAGATACTCATTTCAATTGTAATAATTATGTTCCTAGCTTTTTTTCGTTCAATTCTTGTCTCCAGCCTTTTGATAAAATTATCACATCTTATCCATGATGATAAACTTTGTCAATTTTGAGTTTGTTTGATTTTCATTATTTTCAAAATACTTTTTTTCTCTTTTCTTTTCAATTACATATTATTCAATAAAATAATATTAAACGCAAATTTAAAAAAAAAATTTATTTTTAACAACATATTTTTTTATAAATTTACTATTCAAAAATGCATTATTTGTCAAATAATGGGACTCAAATGAGAGCTTTATTTATTCGCTTTGAAATGAGAGAAGATTACGTTGCAGCACGTTACGTTTATTGTTTTTTAAATATATTTTGGAAAAATAAGTTATTTTATATCATTCCAACGAACTTTTTGAACGATAACTGTTATTAGAGATGAGATGTGCTAATTTACGAAAGATTAAAAATAAAAATATGTCAAAAAAAAAATTAGGAACATAAGAGCTTAAATGAACAAAGGTTATGAACTTTAAGTACAATCATTTTCCGTAAACTAATAAATAAAAATCGTGATGGAATACAATAGAGAAAAAAAAATTCCGTTCCTTTAATTTAAATTTGTATTTAAAAGATAAATAATTATTTAAGCGAACGCAGTAAATTTGGATTTTTATCCTTGACCCCATGAATTTCTCAAACCCATCCCGACTCACAAAAATTGTTGATAGGTGGGATGGTAATAGCCTCCCCCGCCCTTGTCCCGACATTTTGCCATCACTAAAATATAATTAGCCCTTATTTGATTTTGTTAAAAATTTTGATTAATTTTTCAATCAAAATCAATAATTAATTTTAAACATATATTTTTATGAGATCTATAACTTTACATAAATTTCATGAACTCATATTAAAATTTACAAAAATAAATAAAAAATATAAAAAATATGATTTTATCTAAATCAATCCCGAGTTTATTCTTTTTAGAAATTCAAAAACCTCCCCTATGAGAGTTTTTTTTTTATTGTCCCCTTTTTTAATGCTAAATATAAAATTAAATTTATTTTTATCGTTTTTTTTTCACAAATTATTAAATACATTTTTTTTCCAAAATTTATGTTTCTATTTTTTTCTTATAAGTGGATGAAACTGATTCAAAATTTTAATTAGAAAAACGAATAGAACAATTAAAACTTAATATCGTGTTACTATTAGGGATGACAAAATTCCAGTTATCCTCACATTAACCTTGCCCCAATGTGTTTTTTTTTCCTTATTTTATTTATTTTTGTTTTTAAGTTGAATAATAATTTAAATAAATATAGAATAATTAGTTAATAAATAAAAGATGGGGGATATGTTAATCCCCACCTATTCCTTGCCACCCATCTCTACCTTGCCCAATCCCCGTCCTGCCATCCAGAGATCCTCGGGCTGAGCGGGGGATTGAGAAAGTCCTCCGTAGCCCCGATTGCTCGATTGCTTCCCTATAACTTTAGGACTACAAAAAATGAAGATCAAAGAAAATATAGTTATATTCAAACATTATTATATAAATCTAATAATATTTGTTTTAGCTAAAATTAATGTCAGCATTTAAATAATAGTTTTTAAGAAATGAGAGGAAAAATGAAAAATGAATAAGTATGCTTTCGGCTAATAAATGGGAATTTATCAAAAAACTTTACAAGGTTTTAAAAATTTTCAAAAAAAAAATTTTTTTAAAAAAAAGTACGACGTATCTCTGTAATCATCATGAACATCACGAGAGGTTTATAAAATTTATTTTAATTAATATTGAGTTTGGGTTATTTTAAAATTTTATTTCCTACAAATCAACTAGAGATTATCAGCAATAATCGCTAACTTATACTTTAATTTTTGTTACAACGGGAATATTTTACTATAGTTCAAAATATGCTCGACAATGTTGTAATGCTCAACATACATATTGTTTAATTATCTAGTGTACGAATGAGGAAATGCTTATGGAAGGAACGAACCCTCATAAGCTAGAACAAGTTTTGTTGTGGACAAGAATTATTCGACAGTTGTAAAGATGCAAACTAATATAGTCTTTGTTTTTCAAATTTTATTTCTCAATCATATTTCGCCAAATAATTCACTAACTTGAACTCAGTGATTTTTACAAAATGTAATAAGAAGATGTCCCAATTAATTATTTCTAGTATTTGCCAAACTACATGTAGCTTAGCTCGTCTCTAAGATACGAGTGACTTCGAGTAATCTAATCGACTAACTCTTAATTGGCTTATTCATGCATGTATTCCACCTATACCGACATTGCCAAATTGATCATAAATCCGTGTAGATTGATTAATGAAACCAAGTCGTCTCTCCCTTCATTAAGTTAGAAAATGTTTGAAGAAATTTCCATTTTCACATTCAATCGTAAGATCGGATATTTCCTCTAAATTATTGAACAATTCTTGGCTTTGTTTTGGGATAGGTTTACTTGTATTTCCTCTAAAATTGCCATCTAATCATATAAATTATAAGCATTTTAGATCATTACTTATTATTAACTATAAAAAGAAGCACAAAGAAGAAAGAGATGCTAAAATTATGTGCATTAGTGGCTGCTTGGCATATTCTAAAATTATATTTCAATGTGGTACCAAAAGTTGGTCCCAACACTCGAAAATAACATTTGAGTGCTTTAAAAGTCATTAGTATCATAACATGTTTTCCACACTGCGAGTTTAGACCATAGATATTTTTAGTCCAAGATAACATATATGAACACCAAGAAATTTGACATTCTAAGGATTTGTTTCATGTTGTTGTGCATTTAAGATAATTAACTTTTATTGTGTTGAATAAAGAATCGGCAAAAGATGCGTCTGGTAAATTTTGTTTTGAAATTGTCAATATCGTCATTTTAGAGTTTGATAAATAAAATTGATTTATTGTTGCATCGGTATATAATTACTAAGGAAATTAATTTATCTATGCTTTTATAACGATGTAATATTATCGAATATATTTTAAAAAAATGCATTCACTATATTTATTTTAAAATAATATATGTTAGATCTCAATCTGTAAACTACTCAATAAAAGTAGAGTCAATGACTCAAAAATAATATAGAAATATTCAAATAAATTTAAATTACCTTGAATGCACCGGATTCAATTGACATGTTTATATAGAATGAATGAATTTAATTAATTAGATGATATAATAAGCTAAAAACAGAATTTGAAAAGCTACACTTTTGCAAGTTCTCGAAACACGTTGTCTACGGTATAGATTCTTTTATAATCAACTTCTTAAAATTTATCAAACACCTAAAACAATTTCTGATCGTACGATAATTGGAAATTGAGCTCTAAAATCAATTCCAATTGGAGCCTAATACACGTTTGTTGGGTAGTACACGTTATATCTTACATTTAGAGGTAAAAAAGTTATAAAGAAAATTTTAAATTTAATAATTGTAAGTAAAATACATGGTATATTTTTACTTATTTTTTATTTAACATCAAAATTATTTTTGATGTCCAAACATGTTCCATAAGCATATGCAAAAGTGAGTCTATAGATAGGTAAACCAGTCGTTAAATAATTGACTGGATGCTATATGTTTGTAAAATTTTGGCTGCGATTTCCTTAGGGTTTCTAAAACTTAAATATGGTGCAACTCTTAAAGCAACATATTCGAAAATATTTACTTATCATCTTGGATAAGGTTGATTGGTCACATAATTAGAAAAATAAAAGATTATATTAGAAAATCTTTTCTTAATTCAACTATGGACCATATCAACCATATCTTATGTGATTCTCACCATGCATAACGTTATTATTTCAAGTAAGAGACGTTCGAGCCTCGTGGAAAAGTGAAGAGGGACATTAAGGATCGAATAAGTTTTGAGAGAAAATTTTCATACACCCAACGAACCTTCAGCTTGACATTCAGAAGCATTCCGACCAATTTTAGCGAGTTCTAATCGACAGAAGATTTAGCTCAACATCTCAAAATAAAACTCGTGTTCTTCAATCATATTCGAAGAGAAAACATACTGGCGTGAATTATATAATTCTGTTGAAAGATCAAGCCACTTGGTGTAAGTTAAGATTGGTGAATTTTAATCTAAGGGTGGTTACGACCAAAGCGAAAAAATCAAGATCAGAGGTTCAATTCCACTTCTCCAATGAGTCAAAAGGAATAAAAACTGAGGGAATTGTTCTTTATTTACTTTTTGATTGTTTTAGTTAATTTTGCGAAATTACTAAATCAAGACTATGTATTTTTATATCTTGATTAATCCATTAGTTCTTCACGCTATATCTGTATTCTTGCTTAATTAATCCCGTAATAAATTATTATTTGCAAAACATAAATCTGTTGAGTCGCTTCAATAAAAAAATGTACGTAAAACTATATGTTGGAAGTTCTGGCTAACTGATTTATTTTTTACTATAACTTATAATTGAGACTAATTATTTAAATAATTAGGTTTATATATTTACATTAATAATACGTTTACATTGAACCAAATAACAATTTGAAATACAATACAATCCAATATTTTGCATCACCAACTTTGAATTCACCATTTCGTAATAAATCATTTATCTGTAAAGGACAATCGAGAGAAAAACAAGTTTGACGAAGCACATTATTAAACAATGGAAAACTCTAAATGGTTGCATTAAACCCTCTATGATGACTTTGTCATATTTTTATCATTAATCTTCAATTAGTAAGTGTGATTTGTATATAATGACCAAAAAAGTTGCGGCGAGGGAGTAAAATACTTATTTTTATTTGCATTTTTAAATAAAAAAGATAAAAAATAAATATGAAAGTTCAACAAAGTGTTTCCCCAAGTTAATAAAATGCTTGGACAGAAATCCCCTGCCAGACACAAAAAGTGAAAATTAATTAAAAATATAAAAGATGATTGCTGTGGAAAAAAGTTGAAAATAAAATTATAATATTGAGCAAAAATTGATAATTAAAATGTCGTGTAATTTAAAAAAAAAAAAAAACTCTTAATGTTTTTGGTCTTCTTTTTTACTCTTTTTCGGTTTTCCCCTTGTCCCTTAATGCTTCCAGCTGGTAGATTTACTCATTTGGACAATTCAGTTTTAGCTAAATTTGGACTGGAAACTGTCGGTGGGGGTAAAGCGTGGGGGTTATCTTTGTCCATTTGGATCGTATCTAATCATTAATTGGATTGTATTATTGGTTACACACCGCGTCAAAAATTGAGTATCCAGGACACGCACGCGTGGTCTAATATCACCTTACTTTGGTGTGTTTGAGCCCCGTCCTATGAAAAAAAAGAAAAACAGATTTTGTAATAGTGAATTTTTCAGGATATGTAGTAAAAAAAAAAAAATTTGATTTTTTGTGAAAATTATTTTATCGAGAACATATGTGATTAAAAATGAGTTTGAGAAAAATATTTATTAAAAATGAAGCTCAAACAGAAGCTTTACACTATGAAAACTTGTCGCCAAGTTCAAAATAAAAATAGTTAGGGTCCATTGAGGGATTACTCTAAATATTTTTAGAATCAGACTCAAAACAATTTCTATTATGAATTGTGAAAATGGAACGATTAATTATGTGGGCATTAAATGAATCTAACCGTACCAGAATTGAAGAATTTATGTGTGGTTCGGTTTAGTACTATCAGAACTTTTTATACTCCAAAAATAACTTGTAAAATGCAAATGGTCATATAAATTCTTTTTAGACGATAAAAAATTGTTAATTATTTTGAACACGTATCAATTTATATAGATTCATATAAATTATGATTTAATTGAGAAGTTATAAAATAATAATTTTTTATCCTAACCAAAATTCAATTTCGTAGCTACAACCAACGATGAGACTAGCACTATCATTTCTTAATTATAAGACACAAAATTATACCAATTTTTTTACTCGAATAATTTCTTTGTTGCTAAGCTGTTTTATCTTCTTATTATTTTATAAAATAATATAAGAGGTGATCGACATCCATCACATTTTTATAACTTGACCAGAATGGTTTCACGCAATTTGTCGATAAATAAATTAATTTTCCTTTTATAGATTAATCAATGATCGAATAATATATTTTCACGATTCCAATATTAGTATTTTATAGAATTTTTACTATACTAGTAGTTCAAAAGAAAAAAAAAACATTAACATCCACTACCATTTTTCAGACATTCTGTTGTCCATCATACAATAAATGATATCTTTATATGTCTACGTGAAAATTAATTTATTGTTTTTTGAGTAAATTATGTTTATTTTAACAAAGAGTGATAATTATGATAATGAAATATGGTTGATATAGTGACCCTTCTTTTTCTCTCTCTTCAATAAAAATTAAACTGTCTGACCCTATTATTTTACGTAAATTGCATTAATATTTTATCATTATAATGATAAATAACATTATTTTTTAACCAAAAAAACGTAGGTTTTACCAAAAAATAAAAGCTTGTTCTTCTTGGCAACTGGCAAGTGTTGGTTTGTGCATTGTCTTTGGCCAAGCGTGAAAAAGGCAATATAGCTCTTGTTTGATCCGCATTTTTTTAATTACATTTTTTTCTATTTTATTTTCAATCACATATTTTTCAATAAAATAATATGACACGAAAATCAAAATTTTCTCCTTCATTTTTAACGACATATTTTCAATCAATTTACTATTTCAAAATCTTTCTACACAGAAAAAAATAAATAAAAAAAATAAAAAAATAGCCTCCCATAGTCAAAGAACACAAAAAACAATCCGGCTTATTTGTAATTAACGGCTCTACCTCTTAATAGGTGGACTTCAGACTTGGTCATGTCCATGACTTTCGTTTTTTAATCTATAAAAACATGTAGATTTTATTTTTATTTTTTATTTTTTTAAAATTTTTTTGGCTAAATTTACCGGTTCTCCTTCCGTTTTTTGAGAAAGCGACAAATGTTTATTTAAATCATGTATTAATTATTGTGCGTCGATTATGAGAAATTCAATTGAATTCACGGGAGGAACATTCAATTCCAGGAGCAGTTAAGGTTGAATTTTCCATATTTTCTTGTTATTTATTCAAGGATTCAGTCAATTTTGTGCATTTGGCATTTTCAAAATTAGGGTTTTCACTCAGCCAAATTTTGTATTCAATTCAGGAAAGCAGTAGTAGGTAGATGGAAAAGGAAAATGCAAAATAATTGCCCGTAATTCATTGTCGGTTTTTTTTTTTTTTTTATGATCTCATTTTTTGTTTTATTTCCCATCATCCCTTTTGTGATTCCCAACCCCATTAATTGGGTCTCCAGTTTTTGTTTATTTTCAGAATATTCATTGATTGGCTGGTTTTTGCAATTCTTCGATTTTGTTGAATTACTGTAAAAATTCGAAAAATTGGTGCTATTGATTTTGAAATTTTTTTCTTTACAGAGAATGTGCTGTGTATATCGTGTGAGTTTGATCTTCAATTCTCTTTAGACTGGAATCAAAATCAAAGACGCGTTGAGCTGTTTCCACACCTCTCTCTCTCTCTCTCTCTCTCTCTCCACGTCTTCTTCAATACAATATTGATTCTTTCTTTTTCTCTCTCATATTGCAAGCTGTATAGACTTTTTGTACTATCTTTGACAGTCTCCCCATCCCATTTCTGTATTTTCTTTTCAGAATTTATAATAATAATAATAATAATAATAATTAGAGCAGTTTGATGTAATCTTTTGAAAATAGATTTAGTTAAAAGTAATATTTAAGGGATGAGTGATTTAAAAATAAGAAAAAATAATAATAAATTCACTGAAAGAATATACAGTTAAAATGAGTTTGAAAATATAGTGAATTTTAAAGAATTTATAAATATTTCTTTGAGTTTCTATCCCCTTATAATAATCTCAAGTTAGCTTCTTCTTCCCCTCCCACGCGTCCCGTTCCGTTGCGTCCCGTCCCTTCCTCTTACTTACTTTCTCTCACTAAAATGAAGTTTTTGTAACATTCACTGTCTCCCACCGTTTCTAGGATTTGTCTCTCACATTCAGTTTTAGCAGTTCAAGCTCAAAAACCCACATAACAGCCTATTCTGTATTTCCCCTTCTGGGTTTTACAATAAAAAGCCTCTTAAATCTTTAATCTTTTGGCCTCTCTGTTTAGCAGGTTTTTCACATTTCATTCATCAAATTCGATCTTTGGATCTTTCTTGATAAATCACGTTTGAAAGCTTCATCTGGGTCTTGTATAAAATGGCACCATCTTTGTACTGGTGGGCGAAGGAAACTCACAGGGGGACCCCCGTGGTTGTGAAAATGGAGAACCCAAATAACTGGTCCATGGTAGAGCTTGAGTCTCCTTCAGAGGAAGACTTCATGTACACAAACGACGGCGTTCCCAAAGGAGGCCGGAACAAGAACGCCAAGCAGCTAACGTGGGTTCTCCTCTTGAAAGCCCACAAGGCTGCCGGCTGCCTCACGTCCATTGCATCCACATTCTTCTCCCTTACCTCTGTCATACGCCGCCGCGTCGCCTCCGGCCGCACTGACTCCACCGACACCACTGAGACAGAAAACCCGGCGGTCAAGTCCCGGTTTTACTCCTGCATTAAAGTGTTTCTCTGGTTATCTTTACTCCTGCTCGGTTTTGAAATGGCTGCATATTTCAAAGGGTGGCACTTCGGTGCACCAGATCTTCAGTTGCAGTACCTTTACACTTTGACAAGTCCTTTGGCTGTGAAGAGTGTGTTTGATTCCCTCTATTCTAACTGGGTTTTTATCAGGATGGAATATCTTGCTCCACCCCTCCAGTTCTTAGCTAACGTCTGTATAGTTCTCTTCCTTATCCAGAGCTTGGATAGGCTAATTCTTTGTTTGGGTTGCTTCTGGATCAAGTTCAAGAGAATCAAACCAGTTTGCAACCAAGAACTTGTAGATCTAGAGTCTGGAGATGGTAATGGCTATTTCCCTATGGTCTTAGTTCAGATCCCCATGTGCAATGAAAAAGAGGTAACTTTATTTCTTTTAGATTTCTATTCTATCTTGACATCCCAATTTAGAGCATGTTTGGAACTTAATTATTTCCCATTTTGATCTTTAAAAGGGTACTTATTTTGAAGCTTACTTATTAATTATAAATAACCTCTTTCAGCTCCAGCCACTATTCTTTTAATGGTATAATTTTTGTTATCTTGATTTTGTTACTAGTGGCGTGACTTGAATTGTACTGTTGTTAATTGTGAATTGTGATAGGTTTATCAACAATCTATTGCGGCAGTGTGCAATTTGGACTGGCCTAAAGGGAATTTGTTGATTCAAATTTTGGACGATTCAGATGACCCCACAACGCAGTCGATGATCAACGAGGAGGTGAATAAATGGCAGCAGGAAGGTGCCAACATTGTGTACCGACACAGGGTGATTAGGGAGGGGTATAAAGCTGGCAATCTGAAGTCTGCAATGAACTGCGGCTATGTTAAGGATTATGAATTTGTTGCCATATTTGATGCTGATTTTCAGCCCACGCCGGATTTTCTTAAAAGGACTGTTCCTCACTTTAAGGTGTTCTTCAGCTCCCTAATTTTGGATTTTCCTTTTAATTGTTTATCCCCTTAATTTCCAATGTAAGTATAAATTTACATCCAGAAAGTTATGCTTCTTGGATTTCCTGTTTACTTTTTGGAATGGAACTGCATTATCATTGAAGTATTTATTGCATTGTAGCCATATGCATGATTTTCCTTCTAACGGCGTGTTTGGTACACAACATTGGATGCATTGGATGGGACAATAAATAAGATTTTAACTTCTTTTTCTTTTTAATCCTGTCCAATCCTGTGCAATCTAGTGTACCAAACATGTCAAAACTGTGCAAGTGTGGTTCAGAAAATAAATGTTTTGTCCTCACATTGAATTGTAGGATAACGAGGAACTAGGATTGGTTCAAGCAAGGTGGTCATTTGTGAACAAGGATGAAAACCTACTAACTAGACTGCAGCTCATTAATTTAGCATTTCATTTTGAGGTGGAGCAGCAGGTGAATGGAATTTTTCTTAACTTCTTCGGGTTTAATGGGACTGCCGGTGTATGGAGGATAAAAGCATTAGAGGATTCTGGTGGATGGTTGGAGAGGACCACGGTCGAGGACATGGACATCGCTGTTCGTGCTCATCTTAATGGTTGGAAGTTCATCTTCCTCAATGACGTGGAGGTATTTTACTGCAACAACTTGATCCTGGGGCATTATATTTATATTCTTTTGGGAACCAAACTAAATTGTTTTTTTTTTTTAGTGTCAATGTGAATTGCCGGAATCTTATGAAGCTTACAGGAAGCAGCAACACAGATGGCATTCGGGGCCTATGCAGTTGTTCCGTCTCTGTATGCCAGACGTCATTCGATCAAAGGTATGTGGAGATATGGTTGATAGGGATGATTTGTATCAAGTAGAAAAAGAAATTAAAATCTTTTTTATTGTACGCTGTCAAGTCGTGTTTAATCTTGCGTACTGAAAATGCACAGTGTGTTGTATTTTGTGTGTGGTGGAATTGAAGTGGACTTTATTTGTTTATGCTTATTTGCTTGCTAAATTTGTTGATGCAGATCAGTATTTGGAAGAAAGGCAACATGATTTTTCTCTTCTTCCTTTTAAGGAAACTGATACTCCCATTTTATTCATTCACTCTATTCTGCATCATTCTTCCTATGACTATGTTCATTCCAGAGGCTACTCTCCCGACATGGGTTGTCAGTTATGTACCTGCAACAATGTCGTTTCTGAATATACTTCCAGCACCAAAGTCGTTCCCCTTCATTGTGCCTTACCTTCTTTTTGAGAATACCATGTCAGTGACGAAGTTCAATGCTATGATCTCTGGCCTTTTTCAACTTGGAAGTGCGTATGAGTGGGTTGTCACTAAAAAGTCTGGTCGGTCCTCAGAGGGCGATCTTAGTTCCTTGGTTGAGAAGCATCCCAAGCACCAAAGAGGGAGCTCAGAGCCTAATTTAGTGGAAATGCGAGAGGAAATTAAACAGCAGGAGCAGAGGGCTTCTCGGAAGAAGAAGCACAACCGAATATATACCAAGGAGTTGACACTAGCTTTCCTTCTTTTGACGGCTTCAGCGAGAAGTCTTTTGTCTGCACAAGGGATCCATTTTTACTTCTTGCTCTTTCAGGGCATATCTTTCCTGCTCGTGGGGCTCGACTTAATTGGTGAGCAGGTCGAGTAGCTCAATGTAGGATGGTTTAATACTAAACATGTAAATCCACAGTCAAATCATTTCTGGGATAGATGCCGGATACTGTAAGTTAATAATACTTCATGGAATGTGAAAGCTGAACATTCAATAGGAGCTGTGTGGAAATGCTGGTTTGTGGAGATGAAGGTGTCTCGTCCTTACTTTCCTACTATAACCGGACCCAAAAACCGCTCTATAGGAGAATGCATCAGAAATTACGGCACGAAATTGGCACGAAATGGTGATATTCATTAAATTAATTTCTGTCTTTCTAGATTCTTTTGTTTTGTTGGTATATTCTTTTGTACGAAGAATTCGTCGTTCAAAAATCAAATAAGAAATTTAGTGACGGCTAAAATAGTAGGAGAGGGATACTTTGCATCTTCTCTGTGGATAACAATGTTGCTCTATTTATTTCACAGCTATATGATGCTGCTGCTGTTCTTTTAAATTATATTTCTATGTTTGGTCGATGTTTGAGTAGACATAACTACTAACCAAATGAAATGAAGGATTATTCCTTTAGTCGTTTATATATAAAGCTTAGTTTGTTCTCGTTATATCGTAGGTATATTTATTTGATGGTCACATACTTGTAGTTTTGATCTTCACATACTTGGTAGTTTGGGTGGAACCCGACGAGATGTAATTTCTTAAAATTAGAAGCAAAAACATAACATTTTGGTAGAACACTTCCTCCTACCTACCTCTCCTCGGTCCTCCATTCATCCGACCAGAGGCGTGGATCATAACGAGGCTACCTTTACAACCTTCTCCCTCTGTACTTGTGTAAGGTACGGTGGATCGCTTGAGTTGTTCAACTGACCCTTAGCTTGGTGCTCATGATGTGCTACAGAACCTCCATTGTGCCGACAGAACCTCAACTGTAGGAACCGACTCGAAACACTTAAATGAATTAAGGCCCTCTTATGATTTGGTAGCTAAGAACTTGAATGAAACATTGATTGGGATGGTCCTACTTGTGGGCGATTTACATATGGGCTATGGTCCATCAATCAAGTTTTTAATAAATCAGACGGCTTAGCTGATTTCATGAATGATACCATGTGAAATATCACATTTTGGTAGAAATGGCTGGTCAAGAACATGTCACCTATAATTGACAGCATAACAAAATAGGTCCAGATTTTGTCCAGTACTAAAATGAGAAAATTGTTATATACAAACAAAAGTTTCAAAGTTGTTTCACTAATAAAACTCAATTTGCTAAATTAAGTTTTTAACTTCATAAAAAAGTAACCTTTAAACATGTCGAATGTGTGGTATGCAAAAACAATCCATCTTACAAACGTCAATTTTGTTGCATTGCTCGCTCTAATATTCGTCACTTAACCAACTCTTATCGAATAATTTTAGAATGTCAAATAGACCAATTCAATTTTATGTCTCTGTTTGATATTTTAATTTAAGTCAAAGTCAACAATTCATTTCAATCATATATTTTATGGGTTCCACAACTTTTCAACCACACATTTCATCAATTTCTATCAAAATCTAATAAAAATCTGAAATCCCCATCCAATAGGGGCTATGCAATTTTCCCTCTCATTCAAAACTAATTTCAAAACAATAATTACTTCTTCTGATTAAATTTTTTATTTCCAAATCTCGTAGGAGATTTATGATTGAGAAATGGTATTTGTACACCGGGGTTGACAGTTTTTTGTCATTTTATATGTGTTTTGTCTATTATACCCTTATTTGTATATTTTAATTATTTTTCGCTTTATTTCCGCTATTAACC
>CAIGRP010013656.1:0-12178 GCA_903798385.1 Fraxinus cuspidata
TCAATTTGTTGGAATACTTTGTCTATTTTCTGCACACATTGATGAAACATCTCTCCCAAACTTGGTTTGTTCTCCTATTGGGTATTATTTGAACAATTCCCTTGTTGAATATCTGACCATCTAAAATTCGGGTGCTGTCTCTATCCTAGGTTATATGTTTGCGAATATGTGTTAAAATTGCGGGAGCCATTCTGAATGAAATTGATTTGTTCTTCGGGAAAGCCTATAGACATACAGTTTTCTGTCAAATGGTTAACTCCACAATTTTCACATGATGGACCACCCATCACTGCATGTGCTCCTCTCGTTTGTGATTTTCCCAATAGCTCTACCTGCTTTCTCAAAGCTGCTATCTGCGCATTCGTAAATGCTTTGCTATCTAATTCATACACCCCATATGCTCTCAGTGGTACCATTCTTTCTGATGAAAACATTGAATGTATAGTGGCAACTCAAATAAATCCAATGTTTGTTGTACTGATTTTCCTATTATCTATCCACCCGTAGAGGAATCCACCTGAGATTTTGACAGTGGTGAGAGTTCGATATAGAAGTACTGCACTTGATTACCTATTGTGATTCCATGATTTGGACATTTTCGCATCAACTCTTTGAATCTATNTTCCATGATTTGGACATTTTCGCATCAACTCTTTGAATCTATTATATGCCTCATGATAGCTCTCTCCATCTTTATGTTAGAAAGTTTGAATTTCCAATCTGATTTTAGCTACTTTTGCCGATGGAAAGAATTTGTTACAGAATTTTCTAATCAGCTCTTCCGATGTAGTAATGCTTTCATGAGGTTCGGCGTCTAACCACTCCAATGCAGCATCCCTCAGTGTATATGAAAATAATTGCAACTTATATCGGAGCGTGGAAATTCTGACAATTTTTGAGAAATCTAGAGATATGTGTGTTCGAATTTTCATGAGGTAACACGTAGAATTGGAGAGTGTCGCTCATCAAATTGATCCACTCTGCTCTTATTTGAAAATTATTTACCACAAAATGTAGATACATAATACTGGAGCGCGCAGGCACAGCTATGGGCGTCAAGAACATTGAAATTGACAAGTCTCCTTCATTTATTTCCCCTCGCTCCTGCTACTGATCTGATAGCGCCGCTAATCTTGCGGTCACTTGTCCAATTGGCTAAATAGCAATAAGAATATTTTGATTATTAGTCATTTGATGTTGTTGTTTTTATTTCGAGTCAAACGGTTCAAGATTGTCGTCTTGGGTACGAATCATACAACGAACATTTTTTTAATGAAAGAATGTAAAATCAAATCAAATCAAATAACAATTAAAAATAAAATAAATTAGGACTAAAAGTAAATAATCCCCAACAACAACACCAAAAACTTGTCGCGTTTTTTATATCGCAAGTATACGATATCGTAACAACCAGTATAGTGGACCTTTGAGTCCTAATATCGTTTCTACGAAAACTATACTTTAGGACTTGATCTAATTTTTCTAACTCTTATTTGACAAAAGTAAGTAAATAATTATAATAGTTGTAATTATTTTTCCTAATTACTTTTAACTATTTGAAAATATAAAAAGATTGCAAAAACAGTTGATTGAAGATTCAAATATGTGATGAATACCAGAACATAACAATTTCATCTATTGATCGCTTAATTCTTAATTCAATATTCATAACCTAATGTAGTGTTCGATCGAATTCTTGTATTGTATTCAATTTAACTCTCTCGAGTTCTCACTGAACCTATTTAACTAATTCAATTTCATATTTCTATGTGAATCAACTTTAATTAAACGAAATAGTAGTTCTAAGAATTCATATTATGACCGCAATAATTAGTATATGTATCTCTATACCTTATACTAATTTACCGAATTTTATTATATGGTCTAAACCTCAAACTCACTTCTCGATTGGTAAGAGACTCACATAATTATCAAATTATTGATCAGATAATTAATAAATCACAGAAATTTTGAATAAATAAATAAATAAATGATGGCAAGTCGACTATATTATTTTCCTTAATATAAAAATTAGTTATTCATATTGCAAAAATAAAAACGAGAAAAAGTGAAAATATATCACCAAAAATTGACGAAACGTGAAATTTTTGGTGAATGCTCTCTCTCTCTCTCTCTTTTTTTCTTCTCTCTTTCTTCTCTCTGTCTTTTTCTTCCAATTTTTTCTCTTTTCTTTTCTCTTATATCTTTTTCTTCCCATTGACTTTTCTGTGCGTAGGTATGTATATATATATATTTTTCACCGCAGCCGGCCACTGTTTGAGTGTATCAGCAGCCGCCGTTCTCTTTCTTTTTGTCTTTTCTTTTCCTGTGCGTTTCTTTCTGTTTCTTCACTGTTTTTCCTCTTGCTACAGCCGCAGTTTTCTTCCTCTTGTTCTACATTTTTTTTCTTTTGTCCGTAGGTATGTACACATATATATAAAAGCCCTATTGAGATTCAATTAAAATTTTCAATACAAGTCAATTGAAATTCATTTAACTTTAACCCATTTAATGTATTATTTTCTCCCCAAGGTTTCATCATAGGATTTTGCCATTTTTTGCCACTTTTTGCATTCTTTTTCTGTAATTCTTCATTCAATATAAAATTTTACCTACAAAATACAATATAACATAAATTAGATAGAATTTTATCCAAAAAATAATAAAATATTATAATTTAGAGTCTCGAAAAAATGTAAAAACTACACTTATCAGATAGTAACTAGAGATACATGTGTGTTCACATGGAGACGTTTGGAGCATACTTTGATGCCTCTGGTAGAGATTTGGAAATCCATATCAAAACATGAACTCACTCTTGAGTACCTATAGTCCATTATAAATCCAAGATCATCCCATGTCTAGCCGATATAGTACTTTTTTTGTAGATTTCAACAATTTATCATTCTACTTGTAGTCCATATTCTACTGTTATCAAAGGTCGACTATTCATTAATTCCAAACTGATCAAAATAACGAACAACAATCCATATCTAAAACTGTAAATGTTAGTTAGATCTCAGTATTCAAATTTGGAAGTCATTTGAGGGACAAAAAGACTGAAAAACATCCAAACAAATGCTAACAATCTTTTAAACAGCTACAGTCATTCAAAACCATTTTCTGCTCATGGGTTTCTACTCTCAACATGATTTTCGTCCAAGGAATATGCTATCTGTACATGTACATAAACGTACACGTAACATTTGACATAATTGACAAATGGCGGCCCACAGGCCTAGGCAGCCCCAATAGTGGCCGCCATTTGTCGATTATGTGAACCTTTATATGTAATGCAGTACTCATAGCTTACTCTTCGTCCAAATGTTCATCTGTACACACTGAAATAAGTAGAAAATGTAATTGACTCGTACCTTTTTTTTTTTTTTAACATAGTAGTTCCCAAGCTCAGAATAAGGAGATGGTTGTTTATCCTATATATAATATTTCTTTTATAATTTATATAAAAAATGAAAATTGAAAAATTCACTGGATAACCCGACTCAGCTTGTTACAAGCTGAGAGGGGCTTGGCCCCTTGGTTAACGAGTCAGTCCAGGCTCGACTTGAGCCCGACTCATTTACTGAATTAAACCTATAGTTTCACAAGTATAACTTCAAAGGTACTCGAATACACAAATTAAGAATTGGAGTTGGATAATATGTAGTAAGTTAAAAGTGTAGCAAAGTAAATATTCAGAATGAGACGTAGACTAGTAGTGCTTCTGCTCTTGTTACTTGAGAAAGATATTTAGAGTGTGTTTGGTACAAGTTAAAATGGAAAGAATGCATTTTTTTTTGGTGATGTGATGATGAATATGTGATTGAAAAAGAAGAAAAAGTTATTGATGTGATAAAAAATATTATTTTATTGAAAAATGTGTCTTTAAAAATGAGTAGAAGAATGATAATAAAAATGAGAATGAGAATGTGGCTCAAACAGAGCCTTAATAAAATTCGTATGAAAATTCAATTTGAACTAGATAAAACATCTCTAAAAAACTATCTAAAAAAATATAAAAGAAACTTCTTAGTCGCAATCAGCCTTTAACTATTTAAAAGTATTGTCGAATGACCCCTAAGATGCTTGCATATCCTCCACACATGGGGTAGTGACCTTTGCATCTTGTGATAATCATGCTTAATAGTTTAGAAGATATTAGATAAAATATATATCTCAAGTTCAGATTTTGTAATCACTAATTGAAAAATAAGATTATGCCAATCCCTTGATAAAAATCTAGTTTGCACAACAAAATGGGAAATTTCTAACCATTTAAGTGATTGAACGTGATATCAAATTAAAGAAAGATTTTAAATTCGTTTTTCAAACCCGACTAATTTGATAATTTTATGTGTTAGACCTTTGATTTAAAAATGAATTGACTAACATATGAAAAAGCATCCAAAATGTATAATTCAATATTTATTTTTATGTTCTTTACTTCGTAAACAATATTTCAATTATTGTATCAAACTCCCATCTATATCTAGAGAAAATTCTAACTCCGTGTTTGACCTTCGCTTTTATCAAAATCTACTAAAAATCTAATTGTATCTAAACCAAAAAAGGGCTAAATATGATTAAAAAAAAGAAATTAATTTAAAATAACGAATATACATCTATTTAGCATGCAAACTCATCTTTGCCTTATTCTTGATTTTAATTTATTTTTATTTTAAAAGATTATCCATTTGTAGAAGGGAACTATTATTTTCACCATTCATATTAAGCCCATGTTTGATCCACATTAAAATTTTCATTTCCATTTTCATTCTTCTACTCATTTTCAACCACACATTTTTCAATAAAATAATATTTTACATTACATCAATAACTTTTTTCTTATTTTTCAACCACACATTCTCCATCAATCTACTAATCCAAAGTACATTCTTCCAAAATAATGTGGCTCAAACAAATCCTAAATTTTTTTTTACCCTCTTGTGATTTCGAAAACAATTAAATTGTAAAACTTTAATTTTGAAATCTATTTTAATAGAAAAATGTTCAATTAAAACTTTCACAACTTCATTGGAAATTGAAGGAAGTCATGTCTGCATTTTGTGTCTAGTTTCCATTTCTGTATTGTCACTCACTTCAATCAACTTGGTTCATATCATCCATTATTTTAGATGAACCGCTTAGGCTTTTGGATGCATTTTTATTCGATTCAACGCAAGCAATATGTCAATTCTAAATAGTGATTGGCCGATGGTGACCTAATAATTCAAGAAAATGGTTCCCTCTTTACAAATTTCAAAAATATCCAACATGTTCATGTTCAAACACAATGACAACCAAATTATAAATCATCAAACATTTATACTATAATAAAATTGTAATATAAAATAAATTAGGGAAGTATGAAAAATAGAGGTAAGAAAAGTAGTCTCCAATGGGCGGCTGTGGAAACAGAAGACAATGCCTTTGGTGGTTTCTCCACGGATTCCACTATCAACAGCAAAAATAAATGGATCACACGCATGTAAAAGTCTACTCAATTCATCGAACACATCAGGCGTATGTTCTTTATTCCTGACCCTTTTTCCAGATGCAAATCAATGGATATGAATTAGTTCACCAAGAATCACACAATTTTATGTAAAGAACAATACCAGTTTTCGGTTTTCACTTTTCATTTCTAGATTCTTCAATCGAAGGACACCCACAAACAGCAAGTTTTTTCAAGTATTTGTACCCCACCATGTGAATCTTCCAACTTCCTCTCTATCCCATGTGAAAATTCTCATAAATTATACCTTTATACACGCAGATACTCAAGGAACTTTGAATTCTTCAGCTCTTGAAGCAATAGTGTTAACGAGTTAATTTAATGTCGGTTTCTTGTGGGGTAGAATGCGTGGTGATTTTGGGTTGCGTTAGGTGGGCGTGGAAGCGCTGCACCTATATTGGAGGCGATGACAGTGCCACCTGGCCCACCGCTACTCACGAGGAGTTCGAGCCCATACCTCGAGTCTGCCGCCTCATCTTGGCCGTGTACGAGCCCGACCTCCGTTGCCCCAAGTATTCCCCCGCCGGTGGCTTCCGCCTAAACCCCGACTGGGTCGTCAAGCGTGTCACCTACGAGAAAACGCTCGGCCACGCGCCGCCTTATATAATTTACCTTGACCATGACAATCGTGAAATAGTACTAGCCATCCGGGGGTTGAATTTAGCGAAAGAAAGTGATTATAAGTTGTTAATGAATAATCGTCTGGGTATGCAAATGTTTGATGGAGGGTATGTGCATTACGGGTTGTTGCAATCGGCTATGTGGGTTTTGGAAAATGAATCAGAGACCTTGAAGAGGCTATGGGAGGAGAATGGGAAATATTATAAGATGGTTTTTGCGGGGCATTCATTGGGGTCTGGGGTCGCTGCACTTTTGAGTGTGATTGTGGTGAATCATGGGGATAAACTTGGGGGGATTCCGCGAAGTTTGGTGAAGTGTTATGCTGTGGCACCAGCACGCTGTATGTCGCTCAACTTGGCCGTTAAGTATGCTGGTGTTATATCCTCGGTCATGTTGCAGGTGAGGGATTTTCTTTATATCCTTGGTATGAATGAGCTTAATTGGATTGTTGAGAGGTAAATGTTTGATATAGATATTGATATGATTAGAGTTTTGCTTCAGCTGGATAAATATAGGATCTCGATCAAAGTGCTCTAGGTAAATAGTTCTAATAGCATAAGGGAAGATTCCATTGGCCACTGCAATTGAAAAAGAAACTGAAAATAAAATTTTTCACTAAAACTTGATCATAGTTCACAATTAGGTGATAAAAGATTCTGTATAATTGATTTGTTGCGGCGGCCTTACACTGCTTTAATGGAATTAACTCTCAAGCATGTGAATACCTGAAACTCCGTATATTTTCGGTTATTAGCCAGTTTCCCAAATTAGGTAGTTCATAACTTATTGTGTGACCAGAATTAGCATCTATGTTCGATGCCTTTAAGATCCAGTCAATGGCCCAAGGGTGGGATGTGATCACTAAGCCATTATGAAGGTAATCAATTGAATATGAAAAGGTGCTGCAACCAGTAGGAGTGACGTTTTCATCCTTTGCTTTCATCATTTTATCAGTTGAATTTTGCGTCAATGTTGTTTTTTAGTTATAAGCATGACATGCCCTAACCATCGAAGTGGCCTACCCCTTTGTTTATCTGAACCAGTGGCAACTCCACTTATTAGTCTGATGTGGTTAGTTCATGTCTTGCAAACCTAAAGAAGGTCGTGTTTACCACATTTTTTTCAAAGCTTAACTTTTCTAAGCTGATAAAACATATTTTTCATCCACATATTTTGTAAGAACCACAACTTACTATCCACTTATTATCTACACATTTTGTAGGTCCAACATCTTATAAGCACTTAAAAGCACTAGCAAGATGTTCCCTCCTATACCCAAGATTTCAGCCCCTTCTTCCTCATTAATATTTAAAATTTTCCGTTTCAGTCCTTAATTGTGAAATTCAATTACCTTCCTTCCTAGTTTAAATTTTTGAGAAACAAGATTTGTCTGTGCATTGCTTTCTGATTCAAATCATTCACTGTTATTACCCAGATGTAAAGTCATAAACATTACAGACAGTATTTGGGCAAATATTTCACAATAACAGGTTGTCCAAAAATATCATTACTTCTTATCCTTGAAAATCCTAGGATGCTTTCAATCAATTTTAGCACAAATTTTGGCTACTCTAGGTCTCTATTTGTAGGCTGATGCTTCACCTGTTATCGAAGGAATCCTACAGCCTCTAGCAATGGAGAAAGTGCAGTTTTTTTCAGGAAAAAATAAAAAAATAAAAAAAATGAAGGGAAACAGTGGCAGGAAATCCAACTGCCAATTGAAATCATGGGTCCACTTCAAAACTCTCATAGGACTGTCATGGATGAACCATAAAGGTTTTGACAACCTACTTAGCGTGCTTCTTGAAAATAGTAATTTAATTAATCCTACAGAAAATGGACCATAAAGGTTTTGTCAACGTCTATGTAGACTTCTTGTTCTTGAAAATAATAAGGTTATGCTATAGTCAATCCTGTAGAAAAATTTCCTTTAAAACCAAAATAGTGAACTAGGTGTGAAAATTTTTCAATCAATGCAAACTCAGAATAAAGCTTCTGCATTCTTCTGAAGAAGGCTGCTTGATAGGAACAGAATATATAACCTTACCTGCCACGTTATTTAGAAAGGATTTCTTCAAGGAATGAGAGGAATAGTATGTAGATTTATAGGTTTTTGGCTATTAAAAAAAAAAAAAAAAGGAGAGAGAGAGAGAGAGAGGTTTTGTTGGTTGCAGCCATTGTTTCCATGGTCACCCCTTGGACGAAGAGAGATAAAAAAGAAAGTTCAACACAAAGAAAGTTGGTTTGAGTTTGGTTTCGTGATGAATTTTGCATGTTTAGTTACTCCAAGGAATTCTGACAGAATACTTTTATTAGATTTTGGTTGTAATATTTCAGATATTGTTTACATGAAATATGTCAATGGGAAGAAAGAAAGATCGATATGAAGAAAGAGAAAAGGGCAGAACTTGCGCAAAATATAAAGACAGATTTGGAAAAGCTAATTTAATTGCAATTAATGTAATTTGTGATTATAATAGCACGTCAAATCATGTGAAAATTGGATGTGCCTGTAGAGTTAGCTTCCGTAATTTAGGTGAGAATGTTATATTTCTGAACTGTATAACAGCCCATATGACCAGGTTTAATTTTTTACACTATTGACACGTGAAAAATGTAAACCATGAAAATGTCCTTTTATATAATGCCACTATTTCATGTAGTACTATCTCTTAAAATATGTACTAAGACTTAACTTTTTGCTTATATCTGCTATTGCTAATTAGAAGTCTGATTCTGAATCAAGTGAAATGCCAGCTTTAAGTAGTAAATAAAACTTTATAATGTCGTCTTAATAATTTGATATTTAGTTTTAATTGATTATTATGCAAGTACTATCATAAAGTAATACCACCATAATTGAAACTGTCCAGGATGATTTCTTACCAAGAACACCCACTCCATTGGAAGATATATTCGAATCCGTCTTCTGGTTAGTTGTCACATCTCATAATACTTGGAGGCTTTATGATGCTTTTAAAACAGTTTCACAATCTTGTGTATTTATTGCCTTTAAAAGGAGTGAATTGCTATTGTCATTTTTAAACCAGGCCTTCATGTTTTGGACAGTTTGCCGTGCTTACTGTTTCTCGTGTGCCTGAGGGATACCTTTATACCAGAAGGTAGAAAGCTAAGAGATCCAAGAAGATTGTATGCACCCGGTCGAATTTATCACATTGTGGAAAGAAAATTTTGCAGGTAAAATTGCATCAAATCTAAGTGAAATCATTATTTTTGTGCTTTTTATCCAAGTGATGTAAGAAGTAATCATGGTTTTGTTGGTTTATCAAACACTTGATAATTGATTTTGATCACAATGAAGTATCATTGTGAGCTTTGGTAATTCGTTCAGTATCAGAATTTGATGCCCTATGCATATCCCTATCATATTGTCAAAAACATTACTGTGTAGTAAAATGTGTTATCAACAGAAAAGGAATTCTCCAAACTTGTCCCAACCACGTTGTATAAAAGAATCTTATGTAAGTATCAAAATATACCCTATAGGTTGTCAATCCATTTAGACTCGTTGGCCATACATTTCTAATTGCTACTGCATTATTTGATCTTGATGCTGGACAAAAGTGTGATAAGATCTCAATTAATTATCTGAAAGTTTTATGAAGTACTGTATTGCAACCATCATATACTTTGCAGCTCCCGATTGCTAAGTATTTTAAAGCATTTCCAAGGGGAAAAGTAAGCATTTTCTATGCAATAGAAATCAACTTTCCCAAAAATTTCGTCATCATAACAATAAAAAATAAAGAAAGGGGAAAGTTAACTTCCATATCTCTTTGGGCACTATAAGCCTCTCTTTAGTTTTAGATTGATTCCACTGAATAAATTCACTTTGTCACCCTGTATGTGTTCCTTGGGAACGTCACTCTTCTCTCTGTCCAGTTTTCCTTGCCTATTTTCGTAAATTTTATATATTTATTAGTCTGCAAAATTATAGAAGTCATCAACAGAAACTTGACAAATACTTCTTTGTCAAGTTCCAACTATGAGAACTTTGGGTGACTTGTTTCACTACAATTATGTTTTGCAATTGGTCAAAATTTTCTTGAGTAGCTTAGACTAGATTGCTGTATGACTTAGTAGAACAGCTTTTATGTCATGCTTGATTTTGAAAGCGTTTCTCGCCAACCAATAGAGTAGTCGTAAAGTGAAGTTGAACATGTACTTGAGAAGGTGTACACACAAATGTTTACCGAGTATATTGTACCATTGCCAGCCTTGAGGTTGGCAAATATTCCAATTCTCAACTGCTTTTTATTTTTATTTGGGTACTTGTGGAGAACCTTATTTTCCCCAACAATTGAGAAAAAAAACTCAGTAACCTACCATTTCCAACATCTGTCATATCAATCAATTATTTTCATTTTGATTTATGTTCGTCTATTTTGAGAGGAATGACAGTGTGATGCTCAAAACATTTTTGGGGAATGCTATTCGTACACCAGGTTTGACTCCCTGGTGTACAGACCCCTCACGAGGGGGGGCGGGGGGGCACGACCAATAAAAAAATCGTGGGCCCCCCCTTCTTGTGAGGGGTCTCTGATGCGGACATCATCGAGACTTAAATTTTTATTGTTATTTGGATTTATTATTTATGTTTATTATTTTTATTGTTATTGGGCTTGTAGTAGTGGGTTGGTCCAAACCTAAACAATTTTCATATTACAGTTTAGACAGTTGATGAAATGATTGAATAAAATTACATTTGGCGGCTGCCGCGTTTCTCTATTCCCCTCTTCTTCTCTCTTCTTCCTCTCCTTCTTCTTCTTTCTTCTTCTTCCTCTGTCTTCTCTTCTTATTCTTATTATTTTCTTCCTATTGATTCTACATAATTCTACCCCGTTCTGCATCAAATTTGGTATCAGAGCTAAAGCCTGGTTCTTCGTCTCCACTGTTCGGTAAAAACGACCCCAGCATCAATCCATATACAAACCATAATCTGCAAACAAGACTCCCAACTGCAAATTGAACGATTGCCGTAGTCATCTTCCACAACCACAAAGCCCACCTTCGCCCAAGTCAGAGTCACCAGCTAAGCCCATAAACATCCAACCAACACAGACTTCATAACAATTGCCAACAATTTTCAAACCAACAACACAAAATCTAATACCTTCGGCCTTAATTCCACTTTCTCACAAACCCGCAGCCACCAGTCACAACCCGCGACACAGCCATCACGCCACTCGAACCCAAACCCAAACCGCAACAACAAACTACAGCCCAACCGCCGACAGTGATCCAGATCTTACCGGCTGCATCTAATCGGCCGAACCCATAACCGGCCCAAACCCGCGCCTCCAAAGAGCAAGCGCCACCATAAACAACGACCACAGTCGCCGCCTCGCCTATCGCTGCCGCCCCACATGGATCCGCCGCCAGATATAGTAGCCACAGTCGCCGATCCCCACCTTTGTTCCAGCCCGCCACCAGTGGAAGAAGGAATTGCATAGACGATCCTAGGTTTGGCTTGATGAAATAATTGAATTGATAATTGTTTGGGCCTTGTTGTCATATGTTTTTTTTAAGTTTTCAATTTGGGCTCTGCCTATAATATTGGGCTCGATTTTGGGCCCTGGTTTTCAATTTATTTTAGTTTTAGGTATTGGTCTCGGTTTTGAACCCTAACTTGTCATATCCTTTTGGGCTCGATTTTGGGCCCCTTTTTGTAATTTTTTTTTAGTTCAAAAAAAAAAAAGAAAAAGAAAAAAAAAGTGCGAAAGAATGAAATAGTGTGAAAAAAAAAGAGAGACGGATTTTTCTAACGTTAATTGCAGTGGATTTTATTCTTATTGTTGACGGCCGCTACGACTCAGTTGTCGCCTTGCCACTGTAACAGTGCCAAATGGAAAATCATGATTTGGGCATCGTGGACTATTTTGAGTCTCGTGAGGTAACAATTTTATTGTGTTGAATATGTACTTTTATTTGAGTGTTTTGGCTTGTCAATTTTAAGAATTAAAAGAAAAACAAAATGTTATGGCATGAATATCAAACGTTAGGAGCCCACTTGTTAACAAA
>CAIGRP010013657.1:0-17008 GCA_903798385.1 Fraxinus cuspidata
ACAGTCTCAATTTTTTAAAAAAAGTCCAAATAAGTCACAGATATATTATTGAATGGGTAATTAGCACATAAAGTCCCTATATTTTCCTATTATTGCAAAAAATGTCCCTACCTTTTATTTTAAACTTTATTTCTTAGTTTTAAAATGTGTCATTCTTAATCTCTTCTATATGAATTTTTCCCTTGAATCAACCCGTATGAAAATGGGCTTAAAAGTGTTTTCAAATTTGTACAATGGAAAACTGAGAACCCAAATAGATTGGCCTGACTCAACATAATTCTCAACCCTGTGGAAGTGGGGACCCATGTGGAAATGGACCAGTAACAAGACAAATTGTGGGCCTGGTAGATATGCTCATGAGCGCACATGCGCGCAACGACCGATTCTCCTCATGGCCTGGTCTTCATCAAAAAGAACCCATCTTCACATAAACCTAATCTCCAAAAAAGTTATTCAACAATCCAATCACTTCCCACAAAACTCACCATCTTATCATGAATTTTGATCGCCCCAAATCATAAAATTTTCTAAACAAGAACCCATTTTTTCACTCTGCAAATTAGAGTGTACAAATGGGTGGAAATGGCAAGAAACCACACAAATGGAAAATCACTTTTCACAGACCCTTCTTCAAGTCTGACAACAACAAAAAACAGCCACCCCAAGAATTCATTTGCCCAATTTCGAATTCTTTGATGTTCGATCCAGTTGTTGATTCCTCTGGCCAGAGTTTCGAGCGTTTGTCTGTTCAAGTATGCAAAGATTTGGAGGTCACCCCGATTCTGCCTGATGGTTCAACTCCGAATTTTACTAATATAATTTCCAATTTAGCTCTCAAGAGTACAATCCAAAATTGGTGTTCAAAGTCTGGATTTGTACACCCGAATCCGCCTGAGTATTCAGAAGTTGAGTCTATTATTAGTTCTTCCATGGGATTCTGTTTACTTAGTCGAGATAATTCGAAAATTGGGGTTTCAGAAAGTGATTTGCTTAACGGTGTTCCTGAAACCCCTCCGGTTTTATTCAGCCATGCTTCTTCGGAATTGAATTGCCCGAATTTTTACTCCTGTTCGAGTTCAGAGGAATCTGTGATTGCAAATACGACACCCCGTTTGCCGTTTGCTACTAGGCCCTCTTGCTTTTCATCTTCATCTTCGCCGACAACCTCGTCGGAATTTATCTTATCGGACGAGGTTTCGAGTAATAATTCTGCTTCATCAGAGGATGAGAATTTGGTTAACATGATGAAGAGTTCAGATGTATTTGAGCAAGAACAAGCTGTGATTTTATTGAGGAAAATTACGAGGACTAATGAAGAAGCTCGAGTTTCATTGTGCACGGAAAGGCTTCTTTTTGCTTTGAAGCAGTTGTTAAATACGCGGTACGCCGCCCTGCAGACCAACGCCGCCGCCGCACTGGTGAATCTTTCACTTGCAAAAGTCAACAAAATAAAGATTGTGAGAGCTGGGATTATTCCTCTATTAATTGACATTTTGAAAAATGGGTTTCAAGAATCACAAGATCATGCCACGGGGGCAATTTTCAGCTTGGCACTTGAAGATGAAAACAGGACTGCAATTGGAGTGCTAGGCGCTTTGCCACCATTATTGCACGCTCTGAGATCGGGATGGGGTACGACACGGCACGATGCAGCCATGGCTCTGTATAATTTGACATTAGTGCAGAGCAATAGAGCAAAGATTGTTAAACTTGGAGCTGTGGGAACATTGTTGGGGTTGCTGAAGGATCCGGCAGTGGCGTCGCCGGTGTTGCTGGTTGTGGTGAACCTGGTGGCCTGTGCAGAGGGGCGGTCAGCTTTGTTGGATGCCAATGCGGTGGAGTGCTTGGTGGGGATGTTAAGGAAAGGGAACGCGTCGGGTTCGGGATCGACCCGGGAGAATTGTGTGGCGGCATTGTACTCGTTGAGCCACGGGAGTTTGAGATTCAATGGGCTAGCGAGGGATGCGGGGGTGGCCGAGGTGTTGCGAGAGGTGGCAGAGAGTGGAAGTGAGCGTGCAAGAGAGAAAGCAAGGAGGATTTTGGTGATGTTAAGAGAAAGGGACGAGGAAGAAGAAGGACAAGAGGACGAAGATGTGGACTGGGAAGCGATAATGGAGGGTGGGGTGACTCGGGCGAGGGGACGAATTGGGAGGTCATGATCGCAAAAGTATCGAGTCCTAATTTGGTCACGATGGATGGGAGAGTGGCCTAAGGTAGAGTGAGAGCAACCACGTCAAGGAGATACCAAGGAGGGGGATTTTGGCAACCTTAAAGAGGTAGCGACAACAACGAGGAGGAAGAACAAGAGGTCGAGGAGATTGGCTCGGAAGGGGTAATGGAGGAGTCGGACGAGGTGACTCGGGTTAGGCAGCGCCCCAACTCAACTAAGTTAAAATTGTGATTGGGTTAGATGGATACCAAAGGTCGTATAATTAGGATTTTTCTACTTGTACATAAAAATATGTATATAAAGATTTACACGTATGATGCAGATAGAAAAAATTAGATGAAAAAGTTGATTGTATTTTAAACTGGCAAATAGTAGAGTATTACGTAACATTACGTATTTATTATGTAAATCTTAATATACACGTAGCAATATCCTTATAATTATTGGTCATTAATGGAACTTGTCAATATTACTGCGTACTTTAAGGTTTCTCTCAGGGGTTCTTTTATTTTGGGAACTTTTCCTTTTTCTTTTCCTCTTAGGCAATTATTTGAGCCTTTGATTAGGATTGTAATTTTGATTTACACGTAAATAATATAGTTGAAAAGTAAATTGGACTCCTGATTAGTGCTATATTCTACATTTGAATGCATGTCAAATGTTGATGTGATTGAGATATTATTTAGTGGGACAAACATTTAACGTATGATCATAACATGCCAAGGAAATAGTGTCGGGAATAATTATATCTACCATGGCATATTCTAAAGTCTTCCACAATAATTTTTACCCA
Organism: Fraxinus cuspidata; assembly: GCA_903798385.1. NCBI lineage: Eukaryota > Viridiplantae > Streptophyta > Magnoliopsida > Lamiales > Oleaceae > Fraxinus > Fraxinus cuspidata. The sequence continues at coordinate 2,964 of CAIGRP010013657.1, forward strand.
AATTGAAACTTTATTTTCATCAGGCTTAGGTTGACCTTTTTATTATAGTTACACAAGTAGTCTTCAATTACAGAAACAGTCCTAATCTCTGTAAAATAACGATCGTAATACGTTCAAATTTATGAGGTTACATTTTGCTTTTCAACTTCGACAAGTTTCTAGAAATTTAAATTGGGATCATGTTTCAGTCCACGGGATAATTTAAGAAAGATTTAGATGTTTTTAGTCAATTGGGACTAATTATACAACTACCGTTCTTGAATCGAGTCATAGCACAACTCAAGTTGGACTATTACAACGTGGAATAGATTTGAATTGACTTATAGAACAACATGAATTGGACTATTCTTAGTTGACTAGTTGCTTATCTCCTTGATCTATGGATTACAATAATTTAGATTTTTATCGAAGTTAAAGTTAACAATTAATTTTAACAATATATTTTATGGATTACATAACTTTTCAACCACGTACTTCATCAAATTTTATCAAAATTTACTAAAAAATGTGTCCGGGCTATGTATACTAGATTTTACTAATTCGATTAAATTTAGAGCATATAAAAAGTTTTAAAATAAATAAAAATAAGTGATAGATAAATGATAATATTTAACAAAATGTAACTTGAGTACTTATAAATAATTTATAAACACGAGCCAAACATTAGTTTACATATTCAACAAGCCGTGAGATAAAATCAAGTTAATGTTTGGTTTAGATATTAAAATCGGATTTTTAATAGATTTGATAAAAGTTGATTGAATGTGTGTTTGAAAAGTCGTGAATCACAATACATGTGTTAAATTCTTTTAGCTGAATCAAATATGGGCAAAATAGCATTGAAGGTAGGGTTTGGACAACCTCATTTCCATCAAGTTTGAATTGGTTTACACCTTAAAGCTGGATTTATGAACGTATACGAGAGTGAAGTGACATGTTGGAATCCAAGGCAACTCAATTCTATTTAGCTCCTGTTTGTTCATCATTTTTCAAAAAACACTTTTTTTTAAAAAAGTTTATTTTAAACTATACATTCTCACACTAAAATATTTTATACGTAAATTTAAAAAAAAATCCTATTTTTAATCATATATTTTGTCAAAAATTCACTATTTTAAAATTCATTTTCTTCAAAAAAAAAAAAATTCTTTTTAATGGCATTAAATAGAGGACTATGTTTCATGCGGAGCCCACGTGAATGTGAGAGGAGGTACGAATATCTTTACCCTCATGCTTAGGACATGTAAATGATCCAGAGTAGCCCAATTAAAAGAGGGCCAGATGGCTCTCTCAGTCAACTCGGGCAACTTTGACTAGACTGAATACTCATCGATCAATTACTTTTTCTTATTTTGCTTGAAAATAATATTATATAATTAATCAGATAATTATACTTATGAGTAGTTTTAAATTTGAAAAAATAATCATACTGTTTGTACTAAATTTCTTAGAATAAAGAGTTGATGAGTTTTAAGGTGTAAACTAATTCAAATTTTTTTGGAAATGAGGTTGTACTAAATTATTGTGCACCAAGCGTTATAATCCAATATATCTTGTGGCACACTATTTTAACCACAATATTTCTGTCGCGATTTTGGAATAGTGATTTTTTCAAAAGAGGTGAGATTAAAAAATATTGAGTGTACGTGCAGAATATTTTATTATAAAAATTGTGTGGTTGAAAATGAGTTTGAGAAAAAATAATTTTGTTTCGATGATTGTCAAACATATATATAGCATTATAATCCAATATATCTTGGGATATACTTATTTTGACCGCAAAGTAGTAATTATTTTTAAAGTAAGTAATTTACTTATTTCAAAATTCGAACAATAAATATTATTTATTTAAAGAGGGTTGCACTAACACAGTTTTTATGTTTAATATAATAATCCCCTAGTTTAAACTTATGGTGTGTTTGAGCCACGTTATTTTGGAATAATGTATTTTAGAAAAGTTGATTGATGGAGAATATGTAGTTGAAAAAGAAGGAAAAATTATTAATGTGATGGAAAATATTATTTAATTAAAAAATATGTTGTTGAAAATTAGTAGAATAATGATAATAAAATTTTTATTGTTGCTCAAATAGGGGCTTACCTGTTATCCATATATTTCATAACACGGTAGTTTATATTAATATAATAATCCCTAATTTAAACTCATTAACGCTTCAAAAAATTTATCTTGGCCAATCATGCACTTAGGGGTGTCAACGAATCAAGTAGAAACTTGAAACTCATGCTCGAGCTTTTGGCTCGGGCCTTAGCAGGCCAAGTTCGATCGGCTGGTTTTTTTTTTTTTTTTTTTAACAAATTTAAATTTTTAAAAAAATTTAAAATTTGTGCAATTTATACAGGCATGAATTTAACAACTATCGTTTTAATTTTTTTTTTTTTGTTAATAAACTTGGCTCGACGAGTTGAAATGGCCCGTGACACGGGCCCACGGCCTGGCTCGGGCTCGAACCGATGCCCCAAAATGAGGCTCGATTTTCCCGAACCTAGCCATGAGCCGCCCAAGTCGGCGAACCATTTTGACATGGGAGGATTCAAATCTCAGATTTAAAAAAAAAAAAATTAAATTAATTAAATATATTAATGTCACAATTCTATATAATTTGGTCACAAATTTCCTATAATTGGTCACATATTATTAATTGGTCGCAAATCACAATTTTTACATGTCACAAATTATTTTACAGCCACAATTCAAAAAATTTATAGATCACAATTTGTTCATTGGTCACAAATAAAAAATTTAAACTTCACAATTTATTTATCGATCACAAATCTATCAAATTAATAATCATATATTATTTAATGGTCATAAATCACAAATATTATGAGTCACAAATTATTTTATGGTCAAAACATCAAATCAATTGATCGCAAATTATATTTAGGTCACAATTTATCAAATTATTGATCACAAATTAATAATTTTTTATGTCACACGGTATTTATTAGTCACAATTTATCTATTTCAGTAATCATATATTGTTTATTGGTCACAGTTAACCAAATCATTTGTGACCACTACCGCACAATTGCAACATCCTAAACCACCGTCGTCGGAACCACCACCACCACCTCCCGACAACAAACTATAGTCTCGAATGCCGTAATCAAAATCATCACCAACACTACTACCCACCAATTACCATCGTACCACCACTACCACCCAAACGCCATTAAAACCTCGGGACCACCACCCCCACAAACACCCATCCCCCAACATAAAAAAAAAATATTACCACCACTGCGATCTACACTACTACAGCGTCATCTGGACCGCTAGAGATCCACCACACCCACAACATATCACCACCACCTCAAAGCATCACCGCACCACTCACAGCGACTATGCTCATTGCACAACGATCGCTGCAGCAGCAGCTCCGTTTACGCCACATTGAGCGCTGCTGTGCGCGACAGTCCGCGCATCAGGGGCGATTTGGTGCTGCGCACGCCGGCATCGCCGGTGAGAAGACGGAGAGAAGAGAGAAGGCGGAGAAACGAGAGAATGGGAAAGAAAATTCTAGGGTTTACATTAACGCAATAGCGGCGATCTGGCTGCGCACGAAGGCGTCGTCGATGAGAAGATGAGAGAAGAGAGAAGACTGAGAGATAAGAGAGAGTGAGAAGACGAAGAGAGAAGTGGAAAAATCTAGGGTTTGCTGGTTTGGAATGGAAAGTTTGGGATGAAAATTGTATAACTAACATTTAATATTTAAGAATAATATACTGATTTTTGAAAAAGGAAACATTATATTTGAAATTTGAAATTGAATCTTGAAAACCTTATAAGCATTACATAACTTGTTTTTACTAAAATTTGCCCATTTTCAAGTAAATAATATTTTTGCGAAAGTTAACAAAGCATGACGTCGTAGTTATAATCAATTTCAAAATGTCTCAAGTAGATAAAATAATCATAAATTTAAGGTACTGTTCTTAATGTTAGCTTGATTGGCGAAGTTGAGGTCTCGAGTGATGCAGCTGGATCTAAATGTGTTTATTTTCTTTCTTTCTTAAATCTTTTTTGTTTATTTAGGGTATAATAATCTTTTAAATTAAAAGCAAACTTTATAACGGTCAAACAATCGACTAAAACCTAAATAGTTCAAATGTTAAAAGTTGAAGACTCACGTGCTACGAATGAAAGGTCTTAGGCTTAAATGCTCCATTTTCAAAGGTTGGACCGTTTACGATATTTCCTAAAATTTTGCATGTATGGTTGATTAGGTAGGTAATGATAGTTTTATATTACTAATTTTAAACACACTTGTCTCCATGGAAAGTACAAGGAATACCTAACTCAATCATAATCAAGACCAAAGCCATATTATTTCGTTCAATTCGTGTCATTATTCTAAACATGTGTTTTACTCATGAAATTCAAACTAATTTGGAGTTGGAGGATCAAATTAAAATACAAATATAAATTGATGGATTGAAATGAAATAAATTAAAATTGAGCGGTCAATGTGAAACAAACCTGTCAGCAAGTTGAATGACAACTCCCGCAAGGAGAATACTTATCAGCTATAGGGACCCACACGGTTTTTCTGTGGACCCTACTTACATTCAATCCTTTCTCTTTCACTCTGATTCAATTTTCTGATTTTTCATGGCAGCCATTGGCGCGTTGCTTAAACCTCCGTGGAATGAAAATGAAGCAACGAACCCTCTGAGAAACTGTGGTGAAAATTTTCAAACCCATCTCGAAACTACACAAATTTTCCAAATTCAAAACCCCGTGATCTATACAAGCTTTTTTTTTTTTTTTTTGACTGTATGAGTAGTGGTATTCCAAAGAACTTTAATTACTTTTGAACACTACGAATTTATTAATTTTTGTTTTTTTGGGTATACATTATAATCCATCCGCCACTCCAAAACAAAATAGTGCCATCATACACGTCAGTGGCCTGACAAAAACTTAGTATATATCGTGCTGATAATGTAGTTGTATTACTTTCATTGGATACCGCATGTTGGTCTTTATGTTTGCTCAACAAACAACACTGTTATCACAATCCCAGGTCCAGAAGTTTCTTGATACTATTCTAGCTCTACATGGTACGGTATATAGAAGCATAGTGAAATTAATGTTTTGTGCCTCGGGCTTTGAAAATGTCACAAAAGCGGCAGCTGCAAGAGGATGCCAAGCCTCGATTAGAAGGAACACCGTTCGAGGACAAACGGCGTCGAAGAGCGCCTTCTTTTAGAAGGTAAAGCAAGTTTTTATTCCCTTTTATGGAAGAAATTACTTTAGTCGGATATTAAATTTTGTGTGTGGATTTATGATGAGATTTGGTGTTTAACAATTTTGTTGAATACCCATTTTTAGTTTGGGATGGCCTTACGTAAATTTGAAGTGGGGTCTCCCATTTTTGAATTTTGAATTAATTGAGAAGGAGAAAAAACTACATGTACTTTTGGTGTTGTTGGTAGGAGATACTGCTTGAACAATGGAGGAGTTCATGGAAACGCTCTAAGTGAATAGAGTGCATGTTTGGTTTGCATTACTTGAATTTTAGCTCCTGGGGAATAATGATAAGTATCTGAATGTGTGTCAAGGTGGATACACATTTAAAAAAGATATTAAATTAAACACTAACACATTATTTATGTGAGAGAAATAGTATCAATAGGAGAAAAATGGTTTAAGATTGTTCAAGGTAGACTTAAAATTGTACCCTTGAGAAGTAACTTAATTTTGATTGACAGAAAGGTTGAACAGGTGTAGTGGATCTTTGTCCAAAAAGGGAAAGACATAAATCGAACAAAAAGAGTAGGATTTGTTAACCAACCTGAACTGCTGGTGTAAAAAAAAATGTTGTATCGATTATAGGTGGTTTGGGAGATGATGAATGCTTCAACATACAACTTTAGTGGTAGGTTTGGAGCCAGACTGAATTCAATGGTACTAAGAGATGGAGAGTGTTAACACGTAACTTGTGTAGTTTAATTATTATAGATACTTATAAAACCAGTTGTTTATGATGTTACTGACTCTTTTCTCGGTATTTTTTTAGTGTTGTGCTAGACGCAATATACGTGCAACGGCTGCAACATCTTATTGAGCCAGTTCTGGAGCCCTTGATTCGTAGAGTTGTAAGTCTATGTCTTGAATATATTGCTTTAAAAACAAAATCTGCTTTCAACATTTTATTGACAAGTTTCTTTTATTGATTTGATAGCAAGTTTCCTTAGACTCCCCTTTGGAATGAAATAAACATTACAGAAATTTCAGTTACTAAGACAGAGTGCTATCTCTAATCTCTAAGACAGTCATGTCAGTCCTTGGTCCATCTTTACCCTGAGATAAATAAACTTTTCACACGATTTCACTTCCTGTAACATGCAATTTACGAAGTTTTTTTGTTTACATGTGCATGTCCTAAGAACATATTTCTTTGGAAGCAGGTAAAATGTTGTGCATCTTTTGCAGCTTCAAACAGTTCCTGAAAACTAGACTTGCATTTGTTTATATCTTTGCTTCTAAAATCTCTAGAAACTCTATCAAATGGTTGTGGAAGGTTCTATATTACTCTGACTGAATTTATTACTTGCTTAAACGTATGCATATGTTCTCTTCTCGGAATGTGAATACTTCACAGATATGTAGACCGTCTTGTGATTTACTTTTAAGTGTTCCCATAAAATATTAAGACTCACAGTAATGCCTCTTTATTGAAATTAAGTGATTGATTCAATATGAGCTTGCAGGTGAAAGAGGAAGTTGACTCGGCATTAACAAAATATACGATCAGCATGAAACGGTATGGCATTGGATTCTATTGTCAAATAACTAATATTATTAAAACTGGATTACTGCATCGTGATATTGATAATGATTTTGTTCATCCTGTTAGTCTTTGATTTCATTTTTTATCATTCCAGGAGTTGTGGGAAAGACATACAGCATAATGAATCAAGGTGCTTACAGTTACGTTTCTTGCATGCTATATCTCTCCCAGTATTTACTGGGACACGGATGGCAGAAGAATGTAATAATTTGAAAGTAGCTTTGGTTGATTCTCTCTCTGGCCAAGTTGTTTCTAGTGGTCCAGAATGCTCTGCAACAGTGGAAATAGTAGTTCTTGAGGGGGATTTTGATGGTGATGAAGGAGAAAATTGGACACTTGAAGAATTTAATAATAATATAGTGAGAGCGAGGACTGGCAAGAAACCCCTTCTTACTGGGGATGTACTTTTGAATCTTAAAGATGGCATAGGTGTGGTAGGTGATATATCCTTTACTGACAACTCAAGCTGGACAAGAAGTCGTAAGTTCAGGCTTGGGGCGAAAGTTTCAGACAGCATTGATGGGATCAGAATAAGAGAAGCCAGATCAGAATCCTTCGTTGTTAGAGATCACCGAGGAGAATGTGAGTGGTTTAATTGCTTTCTCCTTTCCCTATTTATAGTTACATCTAGAAAAATGGAACGATATTACCCGTTTACGATTTCAATATTCCTGTCACTGTTTATTTGCAGATTAGTTGTACTATATTCATAACAATGAGTAGGGTGGACCATCAAGATATGTTTGTGGATCTAAGCTATCTTTGATATCATTTTTCAATTTCAGAATGCAATATTCCAATCTGTTGCAGTAATTTCATTACTAGATTATTAAAATGCACATCTTCTGTCTTGGTGACATTTCACGTGGACCATCAAAAGTTAATCGAATCGAATTTTATTTTTGAATTGTCAGCGGTGGAAGGTGTTGCTATCCACTGTAGGAATTGTTGTACCTCCTAAAATACATAGAGAATATGATTCTTTACTGCATGTTTGTTAATTTATTTTTTCCTCAGTATATTATCTTGACTTGACTTTTATAACGAAAGTTTTTGAGCATCATTTAGTGTTGAGAATAATGCAATGAACAATGTTTCTATTCCTTTTTATTTTCTTCTAGCTTTTTTTCTAATAAGTTTTTTTGTCAAGTTGGTTTCAAAATTAAGCATTGGAATGATAATGCAGTTCATAAGATCTAAATTAATGTTGTTTGTTTGTGCTTTGATGTTGTTTCTGTACAAAATTGTAGACTTTTACATATTTTAATTTGTGATTACAAACATCTTAAATTTAACATTTTTCCCCGATTCAAGTTCTTCTTTAGTGGTAACGCCAACTGCTCATTACTAAGATTTCCATGGGCAAATTATCTAGGCTTAAGTGCTTTGGTTCTTTTTTTTTAATAACAATTGATGGGCTTATTGGTCTATATGTTAAAAAATTAAAATAAAGGTATTATTGTTACATCTAATAATCTGCATATCACTGTTATTATGAAATTGACTCTATGAAAATGTTGATTTACAAGTTTTTCCTCCTTTAGTATACAAGAAGCACCACCCTCCATTCCTTTTTGACGAAGTCTGGCGGCTGGAAAAAATTGGCAAGGATGGAGCTTTTCACAAACGTCTGAGCAAGGAAAGAGTGAAAACTGTGAAGGACTTTCTGATTTTGCTCTTTTTAGACCCCACAAGACTTCGAAATGTAAGAACTGTTTTCTGCAGATTCAAACTCTTCTATTTTTCTTGGAGCATTGTGCGGTCAATGTTCAATACTACAATTTTTGCTTATGATAAAAACATGTTACAAGAGTGGTCTCTTTGGCTTCACAAATAAGAATTTCGTTTTAAGGCTTTTATAATATGTGGATTATACTACATGTTCATGTTGCATTTCCTCACATGTCTTCATCTGCTTGACTAGGATCTTTATGTTGTTGTGTTCATTCCACTTGTTAATACTTTATCAACATCCATGTCCTTGACCGTAGCTTTCCCATTAATGTGCTTAGTAACAGCTTGTATATTGAAATTCTTGTAGATCCTTGGGACTGGTATGTCTACTAAAATGTGGGAAGTTACAATGGAGCATGCTCAGACATGCGTGCTTGACAAGAAATTGCACTTGTACAATCCTTCTGGATCTCAGCAAAAGATTGGTGTTGTTTTTAATGTTGTCGGACAAGTGACGGCACTATTCTTGGATGGCCGGTATATTCCTGGTGATAAGCTGTCTGAATTAGAGAAGGCAAGCTTCCTTTTCTATTTTCTTATGGAAATCTTCTATTTATTGTTCAATTATATCTTTGTTTCTTGGATTTAGTACTCTCTGAACAAAGTGTTGCCCATTTTTCATCCAGGCTGATGCCCATAACTTGGTAATATCTGCCTATAGAGATTGGGAGAAAGTCGTCACTTTAGATGATGAGGCTTCTCTTATGGATCTTGTCCCGTGCTTATCCATTGCGCAATCTTCTTCAAACCTGCAACTTGAAGGGAGTTCTAATGGCAATAAGGTTTTAAGTTCTCAAAACTTCGACAGGTTTTCCTATTTGCAGCAGAACATGTCTTCGCCCGATATTATGCAATCTATGTATTCGATTGGAGGCTTGAGTAACCTGGACGGATACTTTCATAGTGTTGACCCTGTGAATATTATGCTCGAGCAACCTTCCAATATTCCTGTTCAAGTTGCAAATGCAGATTCCATGAGTCAAGCATTTTGTGCAGATGAGCAGTTGAAGTGTTTTGGTACAGGTTGTTCACTTCAGGATTCAAACATGCAGTCATCATCTGATTTACAAAGCATTGTAAGTTGTTTTCTGCCTCGTCCAGTAGTTCCTCTTGATAAAGCTCAGAGAAGATGGAAAATCTTATTCAGTGTATTCAAGATGATTCTCAATAAAAAGAATTGTGGCAAGAAATAGTCATGCAGGAATAGCAAGGTGCAGTAAATGAAGATGCTGAGCTCAATACAGTGGGTTATATCGAGCCGGAATAGTTGTAACTAATATGTGTGTGTGTGTGTGTGTGTGTGTGTGTGTGAGTGAAGGAGATTGGATACGATTATTATGCAGAAACTCGCAGCAGTGCCTGGAATTTGTTGTCAACTGTTTGCTTGGGGTTGTATAGCCTTCATCCTGGAGGACCAGGAGGACTATTCTGTACCAAAAAAAAGAGTCCATTCAACATTGAATTTTTGAACACGGCTAGTGGATTTAATCAATTTCATGCATGGCAAAATATAATATACACAACAATAATCGTCTTAAGATTGTTGGTAATTATTATAACGTGCGTAATATTATATTCAATAACATACCTTTCCTTCAATACAAAATTGAACATAATTTTGAATTATCAAAATTGAATATGAGGTAGAGATTAATTTCTTCTTACCGGATAAATCAAATCATACATGACATGGAATCAAAACAAAAGTTATAAGAACTTAAAACCAGAAAAAAAGGAAAGCAACCGTTGAACTCTCTGTCCTTAAGACAATTATGCCATGCATGGGTGCTAACAATCTTCGACGCTCGTCTCCCAATATATAATGATCGCGTTTTTTAATAGGAGCCCTCATAACAACGAAGACCAACGAACTCGAAACGAGGTGTTTCTCTCTACCATAATCATGATACTATTGCAAGAAAACCAATATAATGCCATGAATTTGATGCAGTATAATCAATGCATATGTTATGGAATGATTTTACAGCAATCAAGGGGCTTCCAAACTCAGCATCTTTCATCAAGGATCGCAGCCCTTCAGGTTACTCTCCTACCATTGAACACCGCTCGAGCATCCAAAGTAGAGGGCTTGGTGATCGCTTGACTCTAGGCTGTTGTTCAAGCGGCACCTACATATGCTGAAATTTCGATTTTTTCCTTCCAAGTCTGGATAAAAAGATATCATTCATCCGGAATCGGTTTTAAGATTCCACTCTACTTGACGAGTAGAACAAGTTAGTCTATTCACTTGCGTGATTTGACTATCAGAACTTATTCAAATATTTGGCCGAAGTTGATACAAATTCAGAAAAAAAAAATTATTTGAACCAAATTCCAACATCTCGTGCTACTAATTTTTTTCCCTTTCTAGGTTTCATTTTCAGTTGTGCCATCTAGCGCACATTAAAGTTCCATAAACTTTTTAGAGACTGACATAGCTAGTGTCGCAAAGAGCGGAGAGTTGAATACCTAAGTATTGCATGGTAGCTTGAAAGGCGAAGTCCATGAATCCATGATATTATGATTAGACATTACTGAGAATTGACAAATACTTCATTAAATATGATAAGTTTGTCTCTCTGAGTGTGGGCTTAGTGAAAACCCAAAAGTTAGAGACGAAAGCTTAAGCTATTAGCCCCATTTTTCCCTTAAGAATGCATTTTGAAATAGATCATAAAGAATGTGTTGTTAATACGATTCTTCTATTATTGATCACGCTTAACTCCTATTTTTATATACAATATGTTTTAATATGATTTCATGATGAGCTAATTTAGTTTCACGAGAACATATACTTTATATTTCTTAATCTATACCTATTCAAATCCCACAATTCGCACTTTTAATAATGACATGTTAAATAAAATTAATCATTATTTAATTGTTTAAATCGAATCAAACTATGCTATACGCTCCCATAGTTTGCAATTCAATCTTTCATGTCTTGCAATCTCAAACCTATATCTCTAATATATGAATTGCATAATCAAGCAACATTACTTAAAATTGATGCCGGGATCGTTTATGATAATTATTTTAAGAGCTTGGTATGCCAATCTGTTTAAATATCAAGAGTGAATTAGGTTATCGACATTTTGGATAGGGATGACAAAAAAATTCATTCAACCCGATACTCGCGGGATCATGCCTCGAATGTGATGGAAATTACCTGCCTAAACGAGTAAATGGGGCGGGGGTGATTGCACCGAAATGAGTACGAGAAACATCCGCCTCGTTACCCGTCTCGTTTAAAGTTAATTTCAAATTTATATTTTTTATCAAATAAAAATAAAAGATTTATTATCATTTTTAAAGAGAATATAAGTTGTTATTAACGAATTGGGAAAAAACAATAATATTTACTAATTAAAAACATAAAATAAAAGCAAAGCAAAAAATAAAAAATAGGAGCGATAAATGGGGCAGGGGACCTGTCCCAACCCCGTCTTGAACCCGTCCAATCTCCCTTTAATTGGTATGAGGGGCAGTATAAGGTTACAAAAATATTTTACGGGACAAATGTGGGAATGATGGACCCCTCCTAGGGATGACAACGGAGCGAGGTCGGGGGCAACCTCCCATGACCCTCGCCTCGTTACCTGTTTAAGATGGGGCGGGACCATGCCCGTTTAATTTTTTTTTAAGTTTTTAATAATTCATTTTATTGGATCCATTCATTAACGAATTGGGAAAAAACAATAATATTTACTAATTAAAAACATAAAATAAAATAAAAGCAAAAAATAAAAAAGGGGCGATAAATGGGGCGGGGACCTGTCCCAACCTATCTCAACCCTGTCTTGAACCCGTCCAATCTCCCTTTAATTGGTATGAGGGGCGGGATAATGTTACAAAAATATTATACAGGACAAAGTGGGAATGACGGACCACTCCTAGGGATGACGACGGAGCGAGGTAGGGGGCAACCTCCCCTGACCCCCGCCTCGTTACCTGTTTAAGGCAGGGAGGGACCTTTGCCTGTTTAATTTTTTTTTAAATTGTTAATAATTTATTTTATTGTACACATTCATTAAACTAAGACAATAATATATTTTTTAATCTTTACTTATTTTTAAAAGTTAAATTATTCAAATATATTTGATAAATCAAAACTTTTATTATTTGTCATATTTTTAAGATAATTTTAGTTACCATTTTCTATTAGAACTAATGAAATTTCGTGAAATTTTTCAATTCTAAAAAATATTAAACGGGGTGGGGCCCGTCCCCGCCCCATTCGAGGCGGGGCCGCGGGTATCAAATTTGTTGAGTTTTTTTGCCATTCCTAACCCCTCACGTTGTCATCCCTAATTTTGGAGGGAAATAATATAAGATGGGGTGCGACTATTTTTCCCATGGGAATAAGGTTTTGTACAATTCGGGCGGTGTTTTAACACAAGATGGAAAACATTATAATGAACTAATTTTGTGAAGGTTGGTGACGAATCATCTATATTGTAGGTTGGGGATTAAGTAGTAAGAGTTTCCAAATATTGGTGACAATATGCAAATTTTCCTTTCCTTTTTAAACTGGACCAGTAGTGCAATTTTTCCCTTGCGCGTCACTTTCAGCCGAAGACTCACAGATCACAATACCATCTCGGCTCTCTTCTTTTTTTGGTTGATTTTTTAAAGGAATGGCATTTTTACTGAACAAAACTGCTCTCTCTAAGCTCCGAATTTATTCTCAGGTATATGCGTATGGTTTATGTGCTGTTGTTATGCTAATTTTTCATCTGTACATCTGTTTGCTGAGGTAGATTGTGGAAATGGGCTGTAAAAATTGATGAGCTATTAATGAAAATTTACTGCAGAAAGCTGATGATTCATTAAAGCTAGCAAGGCGTGGATTTCATGTCGAACCTGGGACTCGTGAGAAGGCTGTGAGTACTTTTTTTCTGGGCATATGTTCACGAATTTTTTGTTATAACTTACGTTCTTTACATCCGTGTTTTTTTTTATTTTTTCTTTTGTATAATATTAATCCTTGGGATCTGAATAATTTTGTGAATTCAACCAAAAAAAATTAACTTATGGTCTAAAAGAAGAGGGCAAAAGGATTTTTTTTTTTTTTTCATGAATTGACATTATATTTGCACAAACAAGTAGAACAAGGGGATAAAAAGTGGAATCGCATTGCTCGGTGAACATTGATTGAGATTCCGTACAATAGAATCGTCAATTGGAGTTGTTCAACTTTTTCTTTGCTTTTATAAAACTTTATATTGAATGGAGCTGTTCCACATTTCATTCTGGGTGCGATGGAGTTTATAATTGGAACTAGAAAATTACGTGTTTGAGAAGTCCATGATTCTAGAACAAGGCCCACAATTGAGTTCAATTCTTTTACGAGATTGTTTATTCTAATTCTAGTTCCTAGAATTTATGTTGAAATACATAAGTTTAGGTTTCTCAATACTTCTATTACCAAGTGTTGCAGGTCTTCACACTTTGTAAATGTTTCTTTTCTTTTCTTTTTTCCTTTTTTTTTTT
>CAIGRP010013657.1:17106-35842 GCA_903798385.1 Fraxinus cuspidata
TTTTTTTTTTTTTTTTTGTGTGTGTGTGTGTGTGGCATCTTATGTGTTTTAAGGCCAAGAAAAGAATGGTAAATCATTTTTCTTTCTCCTCTGAGCAAACAACTGAGAGCTTGATTTGATTCCAATGGAGAAAAATGCAGATTTTTAAATAGGTATGGATTCTCAAAGTATTAGGGAAAGTGTCTTGTTTGTTGCCTTAGTTTAGGTAGTTTATTCCACTGGATTAGTTTCTTAACTTTTACTTAGGCTTTTTATCAAGATGCAAGAAATGTGTATAAGGATTTGTGTTATGGATTTGACCAAGTCTGATGTTGGTTTTCAACATATCGGCTATTGCATTTCTTATCTATCTAGACTTGGACCTGCTATGGAAAAACATAAGTGGAGTTATAGGCTATTGCGGACTCCACATTTATTGAGAATGCGGTTTAGTTGTTTTTGTTGTCTATCAATGTACATGACTGTTGTTTTGTACCATTTGGTTTCTGCTTAATTAATGCCATTCCAACTGTTGACTTTGAGTTCAAAGAGTGTTCATGGAGTCACTGAATTATTCCATGATTCCATCGTATGGTGTGTATAATCTGATTGTTAAAACTCACTAGCGCTAGTAGCATTGAATTGAGATAGTTCGAAGATTTTTCTTCTGTTTACTGGGGTAGATCTTGGATTTCAGTAGATTTGTTTCTGTTCCGATGCCTTCTTACGTCTTTTCTACTTAATGTTTTCCTTGCATATTCGTTTTCCTTGGAAAACCAAGAAACTGTGTCATATCATATTATAAATATCTGTGTTCAGATTCGTTTAATGGAGCCTTTACATCCAATGAGTTGTTTGACACTCCGTAACCAGATGCTAGCGACATAATTATGCTAAGATGATACTGAATGGCCACCACATGTTCATCCTTTTGTCATCTTCCATCGCATTTTGCCACATAACGTTTTTCTCCCTGATCGTACTCCTTTATTAGCCTTTTAACCTTTACGGTGGAACGAAGTTGACATCAATTTATAGCCCGATTTTGAGAAAAAAATATATTTTAGAATGATGATTTTTTGGAGAATGTGTGGTTAAGAAATAAGAGAAAGTTTTCGATTTACTTGTAAAACTATTTTATTGAAGAATGTGTGATTGAAAACAAGTTTTTTCAAAAATTAATTTTTGGAAAAATGAGGCTCGAATAACAGCATATTATCATCAGTCAATTATCATGCTTCTCAGTTTGCTTATACTGTTGTAACATAAATGTTAAAAGTTTTAAATTTTAAAATTAGTACCATTTTAATTTTCAGTTTTTGTTTTAAATTTTAGATTTAATAAAAAAATTAGTACAATTTTCATTTTAATACCCATTATTGTAGGGGTTGAATTTTACCCTATAAAAGGGATGGAAAATTTCATTGTTTGATGCAACTTAGAAAAATTTGAAAATACTCCCTATACATTTTAGATTCTATTATGTTGGAAACTCGATAAAGACTCTTTTTTATCTCCTTGTGGCCGTGCTCATCGAAAGAGAACCAACCGCAAGCTATATATGTTTTATTTTGGAGTCGTGTAGTGTTGAAAATACTCGCACGAATGGGAGACAACACGACTTTAAGACAGCGTTTTTAACGTGACTTTCTAAAGCTTGCTTTCTAACTCTTCTTATGTTTATGTTCTTGTTGAATTATAATTTTTATATTATATAAATTTGTTATGTTAATTGATAATCTACACACAAATAACTCATCTTTTCCCCCAACAACGTAAGGCGAGTTGAAAATATCATTTGATTTATTTGAATAATTCACACACGAATCACTCTTTTTTCCCCCAAACAATCTAAAGTCGGGTTGCCTCTACTTCGTGCTGGTATTTTCAGCCTAAACGGCTTCAAGATAAAACTCATATAGTTCACAACTGGTTTTTCTATATGCACGATCACTAGAAGATAAAGAGTCTTTATCTAGTTGTCAAAATAGTAGAACTTAAAATGTATGTAGAGTATTTTTTGTATATTCAAGTTACATCTAAAACAATGGAAACAGGGACAAATTCGACCCGCCACATTCATGACAATAAATCCCATTTAAGTAAAAGTTACAATCTAAATTATGAGATTAAATTTTGTCTTAAAACCTAAAATCAAAACTGACAAATTTATATTAAAATTTAATTTTGGAAGTTAAAACTTTTTGTAAGTTACAATATGTACAAATAGTTACTCTTCTTTACAGTTGACTAGAGCCAAAGTTTTACTCATTTATTGGCTCAATGTAGATGGAAAGAGATTTATTGCTTTCTGGTCTACAAACCACAGATGTTCATCCTTTTTTCATCTTCCATCACATTTTGGCTATTTAATGTTTTTTCTGTCTGATTGTACTCCTTTATTAGCCTAGAGGAACAAAGTTGACATCAATTATCATGTCATTTAGTTTGCTTATGCAAATAGTTATTCATCTTTACTATGGTTTCGTCTTTTATGGGGTTTCATTTCCCTATAGTGATTGCCCTTTTTCAGTTTCTCTGAAATTATCAATATAAAGGTTTGGTATGATTAGACTCGCGGGAAAGGTGCTGGTGAGGCACGGGTGCACCTACTTTGCATCAAGGTGGTAATTGTAGTACTTTTTCAATGAGGCAGGCACCTCATTGGTTGAGTCGCCTCGACACCAGCGCCTCAATTTCGTGACCTTTGACATTTGTTTTTTTTTTTTTTTTTAATCTCCTCTTTTGTAAGTCTAAGCGCGAGTTTCATATATAAAAGGGGCTTTTTAAATGGGCCCATTTGGTTCTCAAATAAATAAAATAAAATAATTGGGCGTGTAAATTCTTTTCATTGTGGGACTAAACAATGAAAAAACTAAATAACCCCACTATACTATCCCACATCTCACAACTTCCAAGAAACAAGAGAAGCTTCTTCTACAAGACTGATTCTGTAATTTCCAGCAGGTGAGGACCAGTTTGAGCCCCATTTTTCTACAAAATGTATTTTGGAATAGTATTTTGATGAAGAATGTGTGGTTAAAAATAAGGAAAAGTTTTGAATCTGCGTGTAATATTATTTTATTAAAAAATATGTGGATGAAAATAAGAATGAGGAAAATGTATTTTGGAAATAATGAGAATCAAACAAAGGCTAAATGCTTTTATTTACAATTTTTTTCTTTTATTTCTGAATATGTGTCTCCTCTCTCTGATTTTAATTTTTTCCTTTTTGTATTTCTCAATTTATTTTTTGTTTATGGTTTAATTTATCTTTATTTTTGTATTATATTATAATTTTTGTACTTCATTTTTTGGTTTGTAGTTAGGCTTACGTCTCACCTCACGAAGGAAAAATGCCTCAGTACCCATTACCGCGTTTTTAAACATTGATCTTTACAGTTGACTAGAGCGGAAGTTTTACTCATTTGTTGGCTCAATGTACTTGGAAAGAGTTTATTGCTTTCTTGTCTACAAACCACAGCTTTTTTATTACATATTTAGTGAAAGCGGTTGTTAAAACTTCATTTAGAGAATCTTAGTTCATGATAACTGCACCTTTCTTATAAATTGGGAACACGTGGATAGTGGAATTTTAGATGTCCTTGGCAGCCTGGTGAGCAGTTGGATACAATCTGAAAGCTTCTAAGAGTTATAATTGTAATTTGTTTTGTGTGTTGTTGGTGGTTGCATGTGTTGGGCTGGGGGGGTTAGAAGAATGTTGCTTGGATGCTTTATTCTATTACCTGGACCTCCCTACTGCATTGCTGCAATTATGTTTGCAGATAATATTTATCTTCCGAACCTTTTTATATTTCGTACTGTATTGAACCATATGTAGCCATTCTTTTAGAGCCTCTCTCCCTTTGTTGCTGTGTGTGTTGGGTCCTTTTTCTCACCTTTCAACAAGTAATTCTTGTCCTATTGTGCATTATTTTGATTGTTTCAGCTCTTGGCGGAGGACCCAACATTAAAACGCTTCAAATCACACAAGAGAAGTGTTCGGCGCCTCAAAATAGTTGGAGATGCTCTGACCGTCATAGTTGTAGCTGGTATGCTAATCCTCCTTCCGAACGTGAACTCATTGTGCTATACGGTTGCTTCAAGCCAACTTCTTTTCTCCTAACTACGTTTGATTTGGAATTCTATTTAATAGTAGATGACCAGAATGATTGCAACAGATAAAATCTTAAAAACTTTATCATTACAAGTTCCATGACATGGAATTTCGTGCACTGTTGCGGATTTAAATAACTTGCTGTTTGTGCTTACTTAAACCCTGTTTGCTTCTGATTATTATACGTTTTCTTTGAGGGCAAAAAAAGTAGACACATAACTACTCTTAAAATTTAACGAAATGTTGGATTGAACAATAAGAAATTGATTTTCAACTTAGTATTCGCAATCTTGAAAGTAAATGTGTACTGCTGCGGTGCCACTGAACAGTTGAATCTCAGAGCTCTTATGCATTACATCACTTTCATGTTTAGTATCCAGATTGTTCAAACACAATTTTGCATTATGCAAACTTGTTTCTCCGTTTTGTTTTTGATAACCAGGGTGCTGCTATGAGATCTACGTTAAAGCAACAATGCGAGAAGAAGCCCGTAAACAGGCAAACGAGTAATGGTGTAATAGATTCTAAAATGCACGTTCAACAGCTTACTCGGTCGGTTAAAAGAAATTGAATGTGTAACAGAATCAGGTAGTTTCGATATTTTAGTATGACAGACTTGTTTTTTAACCCACTTTGGTGGTGATGGTGAAAATAAAGTGGTTTGAGATGTTCGAGTGATTTCTGAAATGATAAAAATCGAATGGCAATGGAATGTTATGGGCTCGTTTATCTTTCTTTTTTTCCCCCATACTAATAAGGCGAATGCTATGAGAATGTTCATTTTGGTTTATCTTTTTGTCGACGTTTGATTGTATTTCATTTTGATCGATTCATTGCTAAATTTACGGGAATATGGAAAATATGAGAATTGCTCACGAAGGAACTTCGAGTATGTATATTTCAATGACCATAAAGTAAATTTAGCCGTATTTGGTGGACATAAAAATCAATTTTTAATATATTTTGATAAAAATTGATACGTTGTTGAAAAGTTATGAAATATTTGGTTAAAATTAATTGTTGATTTTGATTTAAATTAAAGTTTAGATTTTAATCCCCATGGCTATAATTTATTTAATAATGAAAAAGTAAATTATGAGTTTTTATTTTATTTATTTTCTTTTTTGGAGGGGATGGAGGTGTTAATCCTTGAACCATTTACCTCAATTTCGAAAATAATAATATTTGACTAATTTGCAATGGCATTTATTGCTTTTATTTGTTTAATTGTGTTATTAAAAATAACTAGGACTTATTATATATTTTGTTAAGAGTTAATGGACCACAAGTGCAATTTGGAGTTAAGAATAAGATTAAAATAATAAAAATAAATAAATAGGAAACCTAAAAATTGTGCAGAGCTCCATCTCGATTCAATTTCAACAAAGACTTTCCCGCCACTTCTAAACCAACAAATGCAAACCACCCAACCTTCCATTCAATTCTCAAAAAGACTACTCTACAATCTGCTGTACAAACGACCACCAATTTCTGAGCTCAAGAAAATCCACGCCCTGATCATCATATCATCACAAAAATCCTTAACTGATTCGCTCATCCACTGTTATTTACGTACCAACAATGTTAATGTTGCTAGAATCTTGTTCAACGACTACCCTTTTCCTTCACCGCCAACTTTAGTGTGGAATCTTGTGATCAGAGCATACTCGAAACTTCAAGGTTCTTTAGAATCCGTTAATCTTTTTCACCAAATGCTTACTTTAGACCATCCCTTTTCTGCTGTCCCGGATGAGTATACTTTTACTTCTGTGATCACTTCGTGTGCTCATCAGAAGTCGATTATTCACGGAGAAATTATTCATGGGATGGTGAAGAAAAATGGGTATTTGATGAATTTGTATGTGGCAAATTCTTTGATAAGTATGTATGCTGTTTTTGCAAGGTTAGATGATGCACATAAAGTATTTGATGAAATGCCTGAGGTAGACGTGTTCTCCTGGACTAGTTTACTCGGTGCGTACGTGAAAGGGGGGAAGATGGGTGTAGCGAGCAAATTTTTCGAGGAAATGCCTGTGAAAAATGATGTTTCTTGGGCCGTTATGATTTCGGGTTGTGTAGGATGTGAAAGGTATGCTGAGGCCCTCAGGTATTTCGGCGAGTTGGGGAAAAGTGGACATAATGTGAAGCTGAACGAGGCTATTGTTGTTTGTGCTCTATCTGCTTGTGCTCATCTTGGAGCCTTGGATCAAGGGAGCTGGATTCATGGTTATATAGACAAGAATGGTATATTGGAAACTTCAAACATTAGGACTGCACTCATCGACATGTATGCAAAGTGTGGGAGGATTGATTGTGCATATCGAGTTTTCGATAGGATATCTAGACCAGATATTCACAATTATACGAGTATGATATCAGGTTTATCTATTCACGGGCTTGGTAAGGACGCTATACGCATGTTCAATCGAATGTTAGTTGACAAAATCATGCCAAATGAAGTGACCATTCTGGGGGTTTTGAATGGGTGTAGTCATTCAGGTATGGTGCAACAGGGCTTATCTATTTTCTATAACATGGAGAGCTCGTGGGGAATTGTGCCCAAGATTGAACACTATGGTTGTTTTGTTGATTTACTTGGTCGTGCCGGCTACTTGGCAAAGGCATTTGGAGTTGTCAAAAGCATGTCCATTGATCCCGATGTTGTTGTATGGAGGGCTTTGCTTAGTGCATGCAGAGTTCATCGTAGCACTTATCTTGGAGAACGCATGGTAAATCATATAGGGCAACTCGACTCTCAGAGTCAAAGAGGAGCTGAAATCCTACTTTCCAACTTGTATGCTTCTCTAGGCAAATGGGATAGTGTTTCTATAGTGAGGCATGAAATGAGCAAGCAAAAGAACCAATCAGATATTGGATGTAGTTGGATTGAGGTGAATGGTTCTATTCACAAGTTTCGAGTTGCAGATCAGCTCCATCCACAGATAATCGAGATTCGAAACAAATTAAGTGAAATATTGAAAAGGGCTGGCTTAGCTGGTTATGCTGCTAATATCACTCATGTTTCATTTGATTTAAGTGATGAAGAGAAAGAGCAAGCAGTGGCTTGGCATAGCGAGAAGCTAGCTATTGCTTTTGCACTCATGAGCACTGCCCCTAAATCTTCTATCAGAGTAGTGAAAAATTTGAGAACTTGTGAGGATTGTCATGGTGCTCTCAAGGCCATATCCAAAGTTTACGATAGAGAAATTATTGTTAGAGACCGTTCTCGTTTCCATACTTTCAGAGACGGAAAGTGTTCATGTAACGACTATTGGTAATAATCAGATGTCAAAATATTAACACGAGTATTCTTAACTTCATGTTACGACCAGAACCTACATGCCAAGAGACAGTATTCATCGAACATCATGCATTGAAACTATGCCTATCTGAGCATTTTTGACCAGTATCGGTCGAATATCAGGCACTGAAACGATGCCCATCCGAGCATTGAGGTACGATCAAATGAACTATGGCTCTATGCATGCATCTATTTGCTCCATATGTATGAGCTTGCAAGCTCTACTTCAACCGATGGAAACTTAGCTCTTATTTGATTCTCATTTTTTTCAAAATATATTTCTTTCTTTTCTTTTCAACTATACATTCTTCAATAAATAATATTACACGCAACCCAAAAAAATTTTCTTTATTTGTAATCACACATTCTCTATCAATTTGCTGTTCCAAAATGCATTCTACACCAAAAATGAGATTCAAACAAACCCTTAAGTTAACTACACACATTACTCAACAGGATCGAAAAAATCAACAAGATCATACTTCAAAAGTGTGCATCCCCTCTCTAGTTCCGAATTTGAAAGAAAATGCACAGTAATGCTTTACAGAGAGAAATAATAAATAAAAATTCTAGGCACTCTTCAAATGATAAGGTTATTTATAATTCTTAATAGTATTTAGAAAAAATAGACAACTTACAGAACAATTCTGCAGTCAATAGGCTGCATATTTAGGTTTTTTAGAACTACTTAAATAAGCTAAATTTGAGAACCCATTTTATCTTAGGATGCTAAGGTTACACAGAAGGGAAATATTTGTTGAGATTGAAGGGAAGAGAATAAAATTCTTCGCTTCTTGAGTCGGTTTTAAATGAGCGAAATTTATCCCACCAATGCTTGCCTCTGTCTTTCCTTATTTGGCTGTCCTTCTTGTGTAGAGTATTGTCAAGGAAATACGCTAATATCCCCGCAACAAAAGCTTCGGACGAGAAAGGGACGTTGATTATGTCGTTAAACTGGTTGGAGAGCA
Source organism: Fraxinus cuspidata (assembly GCA_903798385.1). Classification (NCBI taxonomy): domain Eukaryota; kingdom Viridiplantae; phylum Streptophyta; class Magnoliopsida; order Lamiales; family Oleaceae; genus Fraxinus; species Fraxinus cuspidata. Next base: position 25,472 of record CAIGRP010013657.1, read on the forward strand.
AAAAACCACAAGAATATGTAAGTTCAACATTTTTTTGCATGAATTTAACATCTATAAATGTTGAAGAAATTCACAAGTTCGGATCTTTTTTAATTTACCCATCTCCCTGAGGAATGGACGGGACCATAGCCATTAATCGCAGTGTACTCGTTGAAGTACTGTGGCACGGACAAGCCCATAAAAAGGGAAAAGCCTAATATGAATTTGGTCCGGAAGCTATTGAGATTGCAGAACTGAAGGAAACTTATACCAGCCGAACCTGAATATCACAGAATACAAAGTAAGTAATAATGTGAACCAAATATCAAGAATGTTCGCCATTAAATTTCCCGGATCATATACACATACCCACATAAGCAAAGAAGAGGCAGTATAAAGCAGCTACAATTGGTGCTGGAATTGAAGCAAAAACTGCTCCGAATTTTCCTGCACAAATTAGATAATTCAGCCATGTTGGACCTATCTTGTCTAAAGATATCAGCTACCATAGAGGAAACACATTTATTTATTGAAAGTTTGTCTTCAACTTGCCCCATCATATGCAGGCCGTGTTCATTTTTTTAAGTGAAGCCTGATCACATGCACAAATATATACAAACGGATGGCGGCAAGAGCTCGAAGAACTTTTGCATGCTTTGGTATTATGCTGAACCACCTCTATAAAGAAGGCATGGGTTTATTGTTTAGATTTGTTTGAACAAATAAAATTGAATCCTCGTGGATCAGCAAGAATTCAAAATCACAAAACAGTTTACCAAGAATAGAAAAGAAGATCATGAATCCAGCAGATATCTGCACAACTCTCCGACTGCCAACACGTGTCAGTGCTAAAAGGCCAGCATTTTCACTGTTTATAAACCAAGAAAAGCAGTTGCGTTATAAGGTGATCAATTGCAATAATAGTACGCTCAAGAAAAATATGGTCTTACATAGATACAGATGACCCATTCCCAGTTCCAAACAATCCAGATAATAAGATAGCAACGCCCTGCAATATATATGAAAAAATTCACCAAAAATCTGCATTCGATGTTTTTGCCAGAAAATTCTAAAAATTAGTGAATCGCGACCATTCCACATCATATTAGGGTAAAATTACGAGCACGTTCTCTTTACTTGTACAAGCCCGAAAGCATCTCATATTTGAAATATCATATACGAGATCAGATGTTTCATTGATAACGTATAAACTTAGTGCTAATTTAATATTCTTCCTCTAGTTTCAAAGGAGAGGCTGTGTTCATTGGCTGGTTATATTGCAAATATAGAAGTAACGGTGCCCGACGTAAAGGGAGTCTTCCTAATTTTATCACTTGAAAACGTGCATCTCCCATCACTTGTATTATTCCTGGCCATTTGAATTTGGTTGAGCTAGCTATCAAGCAAAGAAGTCTTTCATGATATTTATAAATTTGCTGTCCAAGGTTTACGGCATTCCTAGCATGTTTAATACACAATACAGGACGAGAGGACAGGATGAGACTGAAGTGTATAATAAACAAGATTTTATCCTCTTATCAAAAATGCCATTGGTGTCTAAAGAAGATCGTCTTTCAAAGAACAGAATTCATGTAAAAGTCTTGGTTTTGCCTTCTATTTCTTCTTTTCTTCTGTTTGTGTAAATATTTTTTTTTTCATTTTTATTTTTGGGAGGAAAGTGGGGGTTGGGGGGAGGTTCTGTTCAGCGATGGGGGGTGTTGGTGTTTGTAAGATGCCTTGTTTACCTGCCAACCTACACCACGGCTGAGAATAGATGGCGGCAAGGGGGTTGCACTGGCATATCTTGAAATCGCTATAAAACCACCAGTGGACTGCATTTCCATTGAGAACAAGTGAAGAAATAAGTTAAATACAACATACCAAATTATCAGAATTCACAAAAGTACAAGTTCAATTCAAAAAGAGATGGTTTTGAAGTATAATGGGGATGCGAACAAGCCACATCTGCCCTTTTCATTTTGATGGAAAGGAATATTTCTCCCAGACTCCCACCCAAATGCAAATAACTAGCCAGTGCTAAAAGTGCATTCAAGAGGCACAAAAAGGTTGATATATATTCAGTTCCTCCGCGGCATCAGATACATATCCGAATAGAGGCATTAAAATGAAGAGAGCATGTTTGGCAAATTTTAAAAGGTTTGATTATAAGTAAAAAAGTTTTAAAATATAATTATTTCTTTATCAAAATTGGAAATAAGTAGGTACTTATTTTAACACTAAAGTAATAGTTACTTTCAAAATAAGTAACCATTGTTACTTGAAAAGTAAGAAAAAGGTAACATATCCAAACGTGTTTAGAAACAAAAAGTTTTTCCTTTTTTTAAGTGTAGCCAAACATGCTCTGAATATTAAGAAATAGACAGAGTTAAGCAGAAGAATTCTTAAACATTCATTGAGACCTGTTTGGTGTAGCTGAAAAGGTTAATAAAATATAAGTTAAAATCAACAATTAATTTTATTCATACATTTCATGATATACATAAATTTTCGACCACACATTTCATCAACTTTTATTTAAATCTACTAAAAATCTAATTTTTAGCTACACCAAATAAGGGTATAGTATAGTAAACAAATGGTTCGAGCATAAAGAGAAGATGAATAAGAAAGAAAAAGAAAAATGGAGGAAAAAATCAAACACTTAGTCGCCATCAGGGTAAAAAAATGAACTCCGCAGATATAATAACACAGAAAAGAAGAGACGAAAGCATACCTCCACAAGAGCAACAAATGCAGCCATCATCATGGCAAAGGCTTCACCAGCATCAAATGAAGGCCCTCCCCATTGAAATGGGTATGGAACTCTTATCCTGCATATGCAAACCCCATAAACCATTAGAAGTGGTATAGCCCATTTGTTATGTAAACATCAGTCTCGTTCTCAATGCATTTAGTATATCGAATAATTTACTTTTGGCTTAAGCAAAAACCCTACTAATCATTATATCAACTAAAACATAATGCATGCTGGAGTTATAGTATCACCAAACTATAGATTAGCCGTTTTACAGTGGCATCATCCAATTAGTTGGATGATACAAGAAATTAGAGAAAAATTGAGGATTTATTTATTTTGATCAACTTATTTGTGTCGTGTTAGATTTTTATTTAGAGTCATACATCTCCACCCCGCTGAAGATCTATCTGTTTGTTGTCTATCCTAATAAATTGCCCCTAATTCTAAATCTATAATGATAACAGAACAGGTAGAAAATTCCTTAATGGCGTGTTTGGTAATATGGATTAGATAGTAATGAACAACATTACGGAAGAAAATAAAAAGCTAAGATTGTACTTTTAATCTAATACTGCATACCAAACATGTACTAAATGAATGGTTAAGGTTCATAAAGCACGAAAACCTCAGAGAAACTTTCGAAATACTTTATATATTTATTTTTTGGAATAAATAAATTATAGGTCATGTAAGAAAAGGCACGCAAGTTCAGAGGACAAGCACTGACAGAAGTGGAAATGTTTCACACACACAAGACAAATGTTAGGCCGGCCCCAGTTCCACCACCTCAACAGCCCTAGATATAGCAGATCTACATGAATAATGCCCATAAAGGAATTAAACAATAAATGTCAAATAAATGATTAAGCAATAATTAGATCATGATAGCATCTTCGATTGTCTTAATATTTTTTACTTCTTGTTGCATTATTAAGTTTCACAAGGTACAGAAAACCAATTGAATAATTACCACGATTGGGTGGGGGGGGGGGGGGGGGCGGGGTGCTTTTTATTTTCTAAGTAATTCACTATCTCTTTCTCTTTCTCATTTATCCACTTTTTCTTATCTACCTATCAATAAAAAATGGATATTTTCTAAGTTGAAAATTAAATCAATCAAGCACATTTGACTAATAATTTTCATCCGCAATCAAACGTACCCTAAATTAATTAGAGAGCGTATTCAATCAAAATTCTGGAAAATTTTAAAGATTTTAAATGTTTAGGTGTATTTAACAAAGACTTTTAGGATTTTATAGTTTTGAGGTATTCAATATGGACATTCTAAAAGCTCATTAAAGTCACAAGGGATTCTGGAATAATAAATTGATACATGATGTGTAGTTAAGTGCCTGTTTGATATTCATTAATTTATTTTGTGATTAGCTACATAATCATTTTAACCACATATTCGCACAATAAAATATTCTACAGTTAATGTAAAAACTTTTCGCTATCATTTAACCATGCATTTTTCTAAAAATCACTATTCAAATTATCTTGTTTATTAGAATAATAGTTGTCAAATAAGCTCTATAAATAAGGAAATTTTTTGGATTTACGTGTAATATTATTCTATTGAAAAATGTGTGGTTAAAAAAAAGAGATAAAAAATATATTTTCGAAAAAATAGGGATCAAACAAGGACTAAGTCAAGAGTTTTTAAAAGTCGTGTGATATTCAAAATGTGAATAACTTTTAAAGATTTTTATATATTTTTCTATGTAATAACTTTTAAGCATAAATGCAAATATAAAATCTCATAAAAATTCTCCCATTCCTCGCTGAGAATTTTAAAACTAACACAAAAAGATAAATATAAAAGTTTATGTTTTTTTTTGCCTTTCAGTATTTCTCTTTGCTTCTACTAACCTAGAGCTATTATAGAAAAAAAATATTAATATCTTCCCTCTGTTTAACCCGTTGTTTTTATTATCTTTTTAATATTTTAATTTCTTTTTATCTCTATCTTTTCTTTTCATTGTTTCTCCCGTTTCTCTATTTAAAAAATCAATTTGTAATTAAAAAAAAATCTTATAGACTTTTTTGTCTACTTTTTTATCCAATGTTATATGACAAATATTTATTTGCATAAAAGTTTGTTTGAGCCACAGTGTAGAATACATTTTGAAATAGTAGATTGATGAAGAATGTATGATTAAAAATGAAAGAATTTTTTTGAATTGCATGTAATATTATTTTATTGAAAAATGTGATTGAAAAAGAAAAGAGAAAAAAATATATTTTGAAAAAAAGAATCATGCTAGGTATACAGGGCCACATGGGCACTGTACTACCAGGAGCGCCAAGTGGCTCCCCCTATACGCTTATTACATGGAATGAGTGAATAGGATCATCCCCTTTGTTTAGGTGCCCTATAAGTCTAGACTTGTTCATAGATCCAGTAACCCTATGCACAGGCAAAATGTATGAGCGGTCGAGCTTTGAAAAATGGCTAGCTACTCATAACCTAATATGTCGTGTCAAGATGCAGAAGCTCCATGATCATTCCATTGATCCGAATCACACTCTTCACCATTTGATCAACAAGTGGCTTAAATCAGGTAACCAAGTCGAGTCTAATCACCTCAATATAATCGATAGGGATTGTTCTATAGCCGCACTCAAGCGCATCCTTGAGTCCAATGAATCCATGTTTGATCATAAGAATACTAGAAAAAATCCATGCTTTATCTGAATAACTATTTTTGTAGAATTCATCGTTGATTCCATTAGAGTTCTTCAAGTTACTTTTGGAATTAGTCCTCAGAAATGCAGAGATTTCCAAGAAAATTTGAGGGTTATGGAAAAAGCACTTGCTTGTGCTATAAACTTAATGGAAACAGCACTTCTTTGTGCCATAAAGAGGAAGCCAAATTAGCCCAATTCATATTCTTCTTGGAAAAGTCAGTATCAATAATCAAGAAATGTTTAGGCCATATGGTAGAGTCAGTTTCATCAGATTTAGGGACCCAACAACTTTGTTCTACACTAGGAAAATCAGATAAACTTCTGCTAGAAATAGTTCATCGTCTTCATAACAACACAAATGCTGTTGCCATGGAATCAAAGCCTATCAGCATTACCCTTTTCAGATTCGAGTTGAGAGAATGCGGTTAAACAAAGTGCAATTCAAGGGATCATAGCATACATTTTCAATGCAAAGAAGCCAGAAAAAAGCTCGGCGCCAATGGAAAATGTAAACAATTTCGAAATTGCTTTTATCAGTAGAAAGAAAGTGAAACAGGCAATAATTAATGACCATTTAGGCATTGATGCAATTGTCAAAATGGTTGGCAGCTGTTTCATCACACTATGAAGGGAGTGAAAGTGCAGTAAATTCATTACTGGTTATTTATTTTGAATCAAAAAGTGCTGGGGAAGAAGCCATTTGGCGCCCCTGTTAGTACAGCCCATGTGATCCTATACAACCATTATAATCTCTAGTGATGGCAACGGGGAGGGCCTGCCCAGTTATTTTTTTTTTAATTAGTTATTTTTTTTATAGTTAATTATTAAAAAAAAAAAAATTATTCTTCACGAAGCGGGTTCAGGGCACCCCCGACCCCCGCCCTGCCCCGTGACCCGTGGCGGGCGCGCAGCCCCGTCCCGCCAACCAGTTCGGGGCGGGGCGGGGTTTTTTGCCAATCCTAATAATCTTAATCTCTGACTCAATTTCGATACGATTAACTGGGGTTAAAGTATCCAAAAGCATGACTCAATTGTATATATTTTGATAATTATGCTTAAATTCAAGTATATGTATGTTAAAACTCATAATAATGTATATTGTTCCAACTATTATGGGATTTAATTGTTTAATCAAGATGACTTCTAATGTCATCTCACTACCTTTAAGTTTTGAAGGGTCAATTTAGGACTTATAATCCAATGGACTTCGATTATTTTGAAAATTAATTCAAAAGATCTCAATTGATTCTCTCATATAGATTCTGGAAAATTTTGCTTAAATTTGCAGCCCACAATAATATTACAACTTTTACAAAATGATTTATGTTATTAAAGAAAACACATTAAATTTTATCTCAAAACTGTAAATATTACAACTTTTACAAAATGATTTATTAATAAGATTTCTACAATCTGTAGAAAAGAATAAAAAAGAATTTAGACCCTGGTTCATTATTTTGGAAAATTATTTCTCACTCACTATTCCATATAGAGTTTTGGAAAATTTTGCTTAAAATTTAATTCGTGATTGACCTTAAATTTTATAAAACAAAAGTTTTAACTATTTTGGAAAATAAGTTACGTTGAAGACGTCACTTGAAAAATCTTATCTCGATAAATACAATTAATGATAGATTGCCAATATTACAACTCGTGCTAATTTATGAGTTAAAAGAAAATTTATTATATGGTCTTATCCCATTTAATCATGTTTAAATTTGGCAAATATCTGGCTTTGTTACAATTTACACACACTCATTGACTCAATGACACAATATCTGAAAGATTTAATACAATTTTCCAAAAAAAAAATCAGTGCAAATAAACACCTGTGGAGGATCAGGCAAAGAATTAATTTCTTAAAGAGAATTTCACCAAACATTTAGTTGTGTATTGTCACATAGTGCAACGATTTATTGGTGAAATTTATGTTGATTGGAAAAAAAAAAAAATCTCTATCACATTGTCCCTTTTGGAAGATTATCCTCAATTGCCTACTCATTTGAACAGATAAAAGTAAACCAAAAAAAAAAAAATCAAATCAAATCAAATTTCAACCTCATATTATTTAGTTTTTTTTTCTGAACTTTTTGAACTTTTTTATTGTAATTTAGAAACCAAATATATCAAAAACTAAATGATAGATTAACTCAATATCGGAAATTAGTATTATAGTATCAATATATACGAGTCAAATCGTGTCAAGGTAAATGTCAAGATTTTGTGAATAAAATTTAATGTGAAGCCAAAAATTAGGTGTCACACCCCCCCCCCCCCCCACCAACAATTTTTTCTTCGCGTGTAATAAATACTCATAATTTATAGAAACAAAATATTAAAAACTTGTGAAACCTGGTCCGCTGTTTTGCCCAAAAACTATTCTTGAATTCTCTGTAGTATATAAATAGGAGTAGAGCAAGTTTGACTCTTTTACCTTGCGCCCCCATTTTGCATGGCTATGTCACTTACTTACTTCCGCCACGTCTCTTCCACCACGCCACTCATTCACTAACTTTCTCTCCCTCTACTGCTCTACACCCCATCTTTCCTAGCTACTGCCATTTTTTCTTGGCATCAACAAAATTGGATCCCTATTTGATTAAGTTATTACTTATCAAGAAGCAAGATTTTCAACCCTTTCTGCTCTTTAAATTTCTTCTTCTTTTTCCTTTTTTTTTTTTATCCCTTTTTCTTGTTGTTGCTAAAAATTGAAAATCTGGTTTTTGTCATCATGGACGAATGTGATGCTCAAAAGATGTAAGTGTTAATACCATAATGTAGTTTTCTTCTTTTGAAGAAATTCTTGATTTCTTGATGGTTTTTTGTTTTTAACTTATTTCTTGAGAAATTTCTTGAATTTTTTGAGGGTTTGTTATTATTTGCTTGCATCTTCTTGAGACACATTAATTTCTCGACTTATTCTTTTTCGTGCTTTTTTTAATTGGGATTTGCAGGCTTGACTTGTATATTCATGACTACATGGCAAGAAACAACATGCACGCAAGTGCTGAGAATTTCGTTAGAGAGGCTGGAGTTTTTCTCAATGATGTTGGTATATAAGTTCTCCTCGCTATCTTTTCTACATTATTCAACTTTTTCCTCTTTTTTTTCTCTTGAAAAATAATTCTTTTGCATCTCGATTTAAGTAATTTTTTCTGTAAGGTTTATTCGATTGATTTGTGGGCTTTTGTAAAATATTTTTGTTAATGTATTTGGGCTGCTTCACTATTACTTGGCATGTTGGGCCATTTGTGCAATTAGGCCGATACAATTTCGTGTTACAATTCACTTGTAAAAACGGGTTTAAGTGAAACACGCCTTTTGCCTACACGTGACTGCATTAAGACCCTTGGACTGTGACTGTTGAGTTAGATAGATACGTGACTTGGTCTTGGCTCTTTAATTCCATGATGGTTCCATTCTTTCAGTCTCTTCGTCTTACACCTTTTTTTAATGAGTGATAGTTAGGTTTTTTTTCTTGTAAGTCTGTAATCAATCTTTGTGGGTTTCAATCTCCGTTCTTTGTGAGTATTTGATTGTTGTGTACAGTCATTAAGGGATTGAGGGTTGCGTGATTACGATTTGTAGAAGAGGCGAGAAAAAACTTGAAGAAACTAAAGGTTTCTTCGTACATTCTGTAATAATTCTTAATTTTTCTTAGTAGATCTATAGCTATATCTCATTGTAGATGCTCAACGGGTGAATAGGTTGCAAGACTGAACATCCGGGCCCTTCGGGGCGAAAAATCCTTTGTGTTCTGATTTTCTCAAATTTTCTACAATTTTGTCGTTATTGCAAACTTTGATCCTTAAAATAACTCGTTTCGGGCTATCAAGTGGTATTAGAGCCACTGTTTTGGGAAAAGATTTGGCCGATGTTATGTCTTGGTGATTCTTGGTGTAGATCTGGGGATCTGGTTGAGAGTTTCATTTACTTTGTGAGGCAAAATTAATTTTTCCTCAAAACTCGTTTGAACTCGCTATCAACTCTATTTAATCGTCTGTTTTTTTATTGAGCCTTGGTGGTTTTGAAATCTGACTCACTATTGTATTCTGGTGGTTTGTTGACTCATACTGAGTATGGGTGAGTTGAGGTATCTCATACCGATTCTTGCTGAGTTCGTGACTAACTGTTGAGTTCCCATTGAGTCTTGGTGACTCGTTGTTTTTTTGAACATGTATTGAAATTCTTGGTGCGATTATGATATTCTCTTATTGCTTCCCTCATTTTGAAACATTAAGGTTTCAAACTCTGGTATTTTCTAAAAACCCCTCTTTAATTTGCTATATTTCCGTTAAGTATGGAACTGGTTATTAAAGTAAGTGTCATCCATTGCTTTTCTTTGTCCAAGATCTCCTGCGAGAATTTGGGAATCTGAGGGAGTAGTGAAACCCAGGGTTACCAGTCCTTAAACCCTTTCAAACAATAGCATACTTCTTGAATTGTTTTAACATTGATTTGTGAATTGCATGATAAAAAGATATATTTGTTATTATCTACTTTATTCAACTGCTCACCTATCTTGTTCATTCTACAAAGTGTCTGAATCATTATACTTTGTGTGCTATATAATTGCAATTTTGTGTACATATATTCAAACTCTGGTATTTTCTAAAAAACCCCTCTTTAATTTGCTATATTTCCGTTAAGTATGGAACTGGTTATTAAAGTAAGTGTCATCCATTGCTTTTCATTGTCCAAGATCTCCTGCGAGAATCTGGAAATCTGAGGGAGTAGTGAAACCCAGGGTTACCAGTCCTTAAACCCTTTCAAACAATAGCATACTTCTTGAATTGTTTTAACATTGATTTGTGAATTGCATGATAAAAAGATATATTTGTTATTATCTACTTTATTCAACTGCTCACCTATCTTGTTCATTCTACAAAGTGTCTGAATCATTATACTTTGTGTGCTATATAATTGCAATTTTGTGTACATAT
>CAIGRP010013673.1:0-12422 GCA_903798385.1 Fraxinus cuspidata
CGTTTGAGCTCCATTTTTTTTTTATGAAGAATACGTGGTTAAAAAATAAGAAAAAATTTTAAATTACGTACAATATTATTTTATTGAAAATGTATAGTTGAAAAGAAGAGAGAAAAAAAATATATTTTGAAATAAACGGGGATCAAACAATAGCTATATATGTTGAACAGGAACCATAGTCCACATTCCTCTCTCTATTTGATTTCATTTCTTCATTTGGATTTTTCTAGTTGGCTTAAGAGAATAATTATATGGAGACACAGCATTTATGTTGGAAAGAGGAACACAAAATATAGATTCCACGCGAGTTCATTGAAAGCAATGGAAAAGATTAAGAAAATAATTCCATTTATAGTAACCAAAACAGAAAAAAATAAAAAATAAAAACTTCACCCCTAATTTTTTTAGGAGCCCATTAGAATTTTGAGGCCCTAGCTTAGGTAGCTTGGTTGCCTCACGATGTTTACGAAATATCAAGTCAAAACTCGTCATTTCACTCATCAAACTAAATAATATATACAACCTCCAATTTGAAATTCCTATCGATTGAAGGGAACGTGGTTTAGGGTCATTATGCCATTGGATTTGATTTGGGATTGAAGTTTGTGACTTAAATGAAAAAAAGAAGGTATTTAAGGTTGGCGATTTGTCATGGATGGACGATTATTAACACCGTGCTCGCCAGGTTGAATTTTAATGTTGTCACATCGACCTTTTACCTTGACGTTGTTAATGAAATCATGAAACCCCTATTTGAGATTCATTCTTTAAAACTATTTATTTTTGCAAACTCATTTTTGACCGCACATTCTTCCAATAAAATAATTTTATATGTATATTTAAAACTTTTTCAATAACGTTTGGGAGTTTTGAGATACCAACTATTAGTGTTTTTTTAATGGATTGTTTTTGAGCGTTTACGAGGGGTTCGATTTCGGGTAGTTCTTAAAACGGGCCTACTATGTTTGGAGTCTACTAATTTTGAAAGTTCTTTAAAACTAAAATTACATATATACCCTTTAATGAAATTTTCAATTGATAATTTTTTGTATGGAATTTTTTTACTTATAAGTGACGTTTTTTTATAATTAAATTTTTATATATAAGTTAATTTTAAGCTTGAAAATGAAATATTTACTTCGGATTAAAATATTAAGTTATAAGTTCTTTTTTACTTATAAGTAAATCTTACAGTTATAAGTTATTTTGTATTTATAAATAATTTTTTATATATAAGTGATTTTTGTCTTATTAGTAGTCTTTTTTAACTTTATAAGTACGAAAGGGAATTTATAATTTATAAGTAATTTGTTTACTTGTAAGTAAATCTTATAGTATAAAATAAATATGTTGCTTATAATAGTTTTTTTTAGTTATTGTATATAAGTTATAAACATAAGTTGGTTGGAAATAATTGTTTTATAGATGGTACAATTGGAAGAAAATTTGAAGAGGGATGAAAAACCATTTATTTGGAGTCGAGAAATAAGTCTCAAATTACACTACACTGATTTTGGGTGATTTTTGAACTATCTAAAACCAGTGATTTAAAAAACTAACAAGTATGACTTTTCCAACATCTCATGAACGGTGTAATCCAAAACCGATGGAAACCGGTGAGCAAAAGACTCTCCTAATGAAGTATTTCAATGACAGATTAAAATTATTTTTAAACTTCAGCGATCATCGCTGAAATTGACCTAGCTAATGTGTATAATCATGTGGTAAGAACAGAGAAGAAACTGGAATTAACTACTTATGATTTGGAGAATATTTGTCTTGCAATCTCAGGGAACCATAAAAGAGAAAAACACAGAAGAAAAAATGAAGCTGCCTTTCCTGAAATTTAACCACCTTATCTTGAAGTTATTACGCTGTAAGCCTTTAACACTACTCAATTCAGTGTCGACAAACAATGGTTCTTGATGATCGTTGGAAAAAAAGGATTCACAGGCAACGCCTTTGGCCAACAGTTGTAATCAACATTCAAGAGTGCTTCACAGCATTCCGGACCAAGTAAATCGACTTTAAAGTTCAACATGGATATTATCAGTTCCTTGGGGCACCTAGGGATGGTTACAACCGAGCGAAGGCATTGCAGAAAGCGAAACAAACCGACACCGGGGATATATAGTTCACTTGCATCAAGTTGTTGTGCAAAGTTTGGTGCAGCCATCATCGAAATGCACACAAATATTATAAAGGAAATTGCCTGCATGGTTCTGGTGTTAAGCATTTTCGATTTGAATGGCTTAAACAAGAAGTGAGAAATTTATATGTTTTTGAAACTGTTTTTTTCTCTCTTTGCTATTTAATTTCTACCTTCGTTTAAGAATTTTATTGCATTTATTACAGTCTTTTAAATTTTACATTGAAAAGATTGTAAATTTTCCACATTGGTTAAAGTGACAGTTTATACAATTAAATTAGTAATTATGCTTGAATGGAAACTGAAATTACCGAGTAGAAATATTTTGAACCATTAATGTGGGTTGGTCCATTGCAAATATGTGACCTTTTAATTAGAAATATTTACAGATGCAAATATTTTCTTCCGTACAATTTGACTCCTTAGCGAGTCAAGAATGGGTTTTGAACCGTTTAATTTATAAATAAATGTGCAATCGAAAATGAAATTTACCATTTATACATAGTTTAGAATGCTGGAAAAAGATATCTAAGAAACCACTATAAGATCCATGCATCATACGAAGTACACAACACAACTTGAAATAAAAGCAATAGCAAAACGCCGTGAGCTTAGTTTTATTGCATATATAGGTGAAGGTCAAGTCAAGCCCCTTTCTAATTTTTTATATTATGTTAAATCTTGATTATTAATAAAATATGTCACTATTAAAAAAAACAGTAGCGATGGAAAATGGAAGCTCACAAATTCCGTCAATAAGAACCATTAATATTTGTTATAAAGCTTCTATATATATAGAAAAAAAAGGACAAAAAACCTTGCAACGAAAATTATTTATTTATTCTGTAGGCATGTTTATTTTTATTATTTATTTATTACCATAATAAGTGGTCGACGCAAGGTTTATTTATAATAAGTATTTGTCACAAGAAAGATGAAATGGTTAATTTTTCTGCATTATTGCTAGAAATCATATTAAGCTCTTGTTTAATACCAATTAAAGTCTAGATTTAAGTCTAAGTCAAAGTTAACAATTCATTTCAACTATATATTTTATGAGTCCCACAACTTTTCAATCACACATTTCATCAACTTCTACTAAAATTCTAATTTTAGTTCTCACCAGATATGAGCTAAATATTGACCTAATTTCCCCGACAGCCGTCACCATGCACTAAACCAGAAAATATGCCAAAGCTCTCATTACAGCTGCGGATTTTGATGCTACGATCTTTATATAACTTGAGATTTCTGTTTTATTTTTATATAACAAAGCACGAAATAATACTAGAATAAAGTACTTTTTCTCGTGACTTGGAACGATTTTTATAAGAGATAATCAAATAGAGCATACAGCTTAATATATATACACAATAAACACAACTAATTTATAATGTAAAAAGACTATAGGGCTGCAGTACCTCATGAAGTCTCCATTAAGAATGGGATTTCAGAGTTCCTCTAGTATAAATTTGAGGAACACACTAGAAGTGACAACCTCAAAGCTCAACAAGTTCAATAAAAATAAGAAAGAACTCTTAAAAAACAAGCTAATTATTTTATAAGCTAAGTCGCTCTACGTGGCATTGCTATTGCTATTGATAATGAAAATAAAATATAATACAAACTTATGAGGGGTACACTTCATGCATCTTAGTCATATTGGCCGATATCATAATTCAATATAAATATTCTCGGGCTCATGGATCCAATTCATTGCTTAATCACTAAATCTTGATTTTAAAAATATAGATTGAGAAGCATTGTGCTTTGACCTAATATCCAAATTTCTTCATTTTCTGCTCGATTTAACGATAGAATGCTGAGATATCGCATTTTGACGAAGGCTTCATATAATGTTGTCTCTTTCCTTCGTATTTTTTTGTCCTACAAACCTAGTGCCTTTTAAGTCATTTTATTAATTTGTCAAACGATTAGGGGCTCGTCCTTTCACGTTGGAGGGAGGCATCTCATATATTAATGTTGCATGTATACAATATGCCTACATGATACTAAGGTTTTAGCTCGGTGTTAGCATGTTTCATACTCAATTACTTAAAAAGATTCATTGTTGATGTCCAAATATTCGTCAATAAGATTTTTATGTTGTGAAATTAGTCTTTGATGTCTACTTGCTCGTACTATCCCGCACAGTTAGGAATATATCTCTCTTTCGCTCATTTTTATTATTTTCAAATTCATATTTACTTACAATCATAAAATTTTCTCAACTCGTAAAGTTGTAGCCAACTTATCAGTCACTGAATTTTATAACATATCCAGGCGAATGATGCTATATTACCCAACTGGTTTAAAAACACCCGTTTATGTGACATTAAATGTTCAATTAAATATGGCGTTATGAAACTACATTTAATTAGACCTACCAAGTAGTGTTATATAGATTAGTGTTAAAATACCATTTGGGCTACGTAACATTACTCTATCGTGGCACTCACAGCTTGGCGTTCCATATGTAGTGAATAGCATGCCATGTCCTGCGACATGGATAGAATCACCTAAAATTGTTGGTACAATTCTATGTATTATTAACAGAGATACATCATCAGTTAGGTGATAACTGTTTTCTTACTTCGCTATCCAATGCATTAAAGTAAATTACAATTTCATTGACATTGTCACTTGACCGATGATGTATTTTTCTAATGATAGACATCATCACTCAAAATGTTGGAATGGCATGCCATTACATGACGTTTCTTCATTCATGTCATTATGTTCCTTATTCTTATTGTTAAAAAGTCCGGAAATATATTTTCGTACCTACATTGATGGTACAGCTACAACTGCAACAATTTCCACCTATGAATTTTTTGGATTCAAAGATTTCAGATTTCCACAAAATTTTAAGAAAACTTTCACAAAATGACGGTATGTTAGCTCGTGCTTCAATATTCTCATTTCACACCTCTAATTTTCCTCAATGACGCGAGATTTATTAATTTCAAATAGTTAAGAACAAAAAAAACTAGCGTTACTTCTAATTTGCTGAAAAATTATCCTTCTCTAAATTGTCTAACAATCTCTTCCACAGTAGAAGAGAGGGAATAAAAAAGTTCAGAAAAAAAAAATGCAGAAGAGAAAAAGGATCAGCATCCCCTCAAGCTTAACAAACTTTATTACTAATATTTCGTGCAATATTTCTTAGCACCCTGTAACCCTGTAATATTGTTCAATTCTGTATCGACCCGCAATAGTTCTTGAAAATCGATGGAAACATTGGATTCACAGTTATCATCATATCTGACAAACAGTTTTCATCAACTTGCAAGAATACCTCGCAACATTCAGGACCAAGCAATTCAAGTTGAAGGCTGTAGCTGGATATCAGAAATTCATTGACGCACTTCGGTACGTTTGAAACATTGGGGATGCACCGGAAAACTTGTGGCGGATCAAAACTGTTGAAACCGAGCAAGCCAGTGGGGAAACCTCCACCAAGTAGTTGTGCAAAGTTTGGTGCAGACATGGCCGAAATGCATGCAAATATAAGGACAATTGCTTGTATGGTTCTGGCGTTAGGCATTTTCTTGAACTGGAAGTTATAATCTAATGGCTGAATCTTTCTTTTCTAAGTGTTTGTACCGAGCTTGAAACCCAATTTGACAAATTAGAAATAGAGAGGTTAGATATTTATAGGTAATGAGAATGGCTTTAATATCCAATTTTTACTCTCTCTTGAGAACTTTATTACATTTAAAGTCACTTAAAGTTTGTAGTGAATAGGAGATGAATTCAAATGACAGTTTTGATAACATTAAATTAGTAGTTAGTGTAATTGTTCTAATCTCATGCTTGAATAGAAACTGAAATTAGCGATAGAGAAATTAAATGTGTCGGCAAGAGTAGGAATTAGTAGGAGTTATAATTTTTTTTGTTTTTTAGAAAATTAAAAATAAAAATCAAACCACTAAGTAAGAGTATTATTTATTATTTATAATGCAAAAAAGAAAGGCACAGACTTAGGAGGGGAAGTGCAACCTCACTTCAAATGTGGAAAATTAAAGAAAATCATTGACTATAAGACCGGGAATACATTGAAAAAAAATCTAGTCATGCTCTTCGTTGCTATGCATCGTGTAAAGATATTTTTTAGGCTCATCGTCACAGTCATTTTCATCGTTGAAACTTCCAAACTTGTGTCAATAATTCATCTTTGTTAAGTTTAACCTTCTGTTTATGTGTCCATGTCCATAATAAAATGCGGAAAATGCTGTTAGCTTCTTTATGTTATGGATTTGAATGCTCTAATACGAGTTTGTTGTGAAATGATAAGATATTATAGTCATAATATGAAGTAATTGATCACAAGAACACAAGAATAAAATAATCTGTAGAAAATGAAGATTTTATTCTAATATGGAAAAATAATACAAAAATTATGTATTTATAATTTGTCTTACTTCTTCTAATTTCATCTAAATCATAATAAATGACCAACTATATATATGAAACAAATATGGAACGCCCAAACTCTTATAGTAGAGCTGTAGATGAAATAGAATGCCACAAAAAGTGTCCGAAACAGAAAATAAAAAAAGAATTCACGCAGGGGTGAAATGCTAGGCGACGCCTTAGCACCAAAGGCTCAGCGTTGGCACCTACTTTCAAATCCTCTATTCCAAAATCCTGATTTTTTTCATCCCAGTGTCCTTTTCAAATCAAATACAAATTTCTACTCTCAATGGACTTTCAAGTATAATTTCAATTAGAATTCGTCAAGTAACTCGAATAGGATTCAACAATAGCATGTCAAATATAATTTTTATTAATGTGCACTTTAATTAAAATTCTCAATTATTTTCAATAAAGAATTCGGGTCACACATCAATTCTAACACTTTTGTTTTAGTCCCATTTTTATGAAAATTCATTTTTAACAAAATTTTCTTCCATAAAATAATTTTACACGTAAACTCAAATTCTTTTTTTATTTTTTAACCAATCATTCTTCAAAAATTATCATTACAAAACTCATTTTTCTCGGAAAAATGGGATTTTATTTTTATATTTTGAAACAGTATAATAATAATTAACTTCAAAACCAATTGTCTTGACTCGAATATTTCTAACCAATTTTGATAGAATTAGTATCTGTTCCTTAGTTGACGCCAAAGATTCTTTTTCTAAAGAGAATTGAAAGAAAGCGATTGAATCTCTCTCCCTTTTTCATGATTAGTCCATTCACTACTTAGGTAGAAAGAAAAATATACCCTAACTTAGCTAAATTAAACTTTTATGATAAAATAAAATGTAAAATAGCTTTTATCTCATACTTATCTCTGGATACGAAATCTCCACTCAATGGAAGATCTTTGAATAATGCTTTCTTGCCAGATGAATTTACCACCTTGGATGACATATGCATTGGTGGTAGTGAATAATTGATTGAAAAATTGTTTGTTTTCTTAAATTGGCCAATGACAGACTACTATGTGTCGTTATATCAATAAAGACAGGTAAGATTTTCTATCAATGTAGTATGATTGAAGATCATCTCATAGTGAATGACCTTCAAAATCATAATCCTTTGATATATGGCGTAAATCCAGATGATTGGTGGAAGAAATATGAAAACATATCTCAATTCCAAAACATCTAGTATTGCATTGGAGGCTGCTCTAAGCACCCTTTTTATTTATACCCTTTAAAATTCGAAGTTACTTCAACTTAGATAAAAGATAAGTAAAGAAGTATAGACTTGCCTTCGCATTCACGCAATAAAACCTTAACTATCAAACTTCAATTTTCCAAAAAGTAAATTAAAATATATCCGTCCAATTCATCCCCGATCCCATCCTTTTTCGGGTCGTCATATCAGAATTTTCGAGCAGAGAAGTAAACGTAAAAAGTACAAATAAGCAAATAACAAAACCACTTTTTTGTTCTGTTCTATCTGGTAGAAGACAATTCCAGTGAAGCCACCATGGACTTGTATATCTCATGGATTAATCTGTTGTCGAACTCAGTTCTTGAATAATCCGTGGGAGCCTGGCGTACCTTTGGGATTCTCTTCGCACCAAACATATTTCCACCTTCTGAGGTTCCTGTGCTTGTAGCCAACTTTAGCATCATGTTCATGTAAGCGTTCTTCAGCTTGAACCATAATTTCAATGGCGAAGCGATTTTCAGGCTAAGTTTTGGGGTTAATCTGAATCTCCATGAACGGTTGGCGCCGCCACCAAACCGAATGGTTTTCACATTGTTTTTCCTGTTTGTTAAGCGGTTGTATCCTCTTCTCCTACACTGCTGCCTCTGTGATAGGGTTCCATTAAATGGATTGGAAATTGTTTCCATTTTTCTCAGTTTTTCTTGTGTGTGAGAGAGAGGGATTAGAGAGATGATTGATTGGAGGCCAAAAGCTAAGACTTATATGGGAGAGAAGAAATTGAACATGACATCACGTGCCTCTTTCTTTGAACGACATGAAGCCCATGACTGATGACTCCACAGCGGGTCAATAAAGCCGGTTTGAAAAAATTGATTTGTTTAGATATTTAGCCACGTTTGTTCCAGATTAAAATTTGATTTTAATCTAAATCAAAGTCAAACAATCAATATCAATCGCATCTTTCATGGGTCCCATAACTTTTCAATCACACGTTTCAAAAACTTCTACAAAATCTACTAAAAATCTAATTTTAATCCCCATCAAACACTTTCTATAAACTATTGAGTTCATGTCAATGGTATTTGTTACGCCTCATTTGACGAGACTCCAAATAATAATCATGTGACAGCCAAGTAATGAATCAACCAGGCCCACACTCCATGCTACTATCCTATCTATTCCAATCGAGATCCTCAAATATGAGTAGTCGAAGTGATATATCACCGCAGCTGAAGCGCCATGTAAGAGGCACCCTCCATGGCCGAGACGAGATGCCACGACTTGCTACAAAAGTAAATCTGAAGCGACTAGCCTCGTCACATGAGAAAGCATCATCTTACCTTGCCTTTTCCAAAAGATCTTACGTACAAGATCTAAAATTGATTTATGTGACATCTTAACAGTAAGCGCCTCTCAGTCAATATCAATCTATTGTTCAGATGTCAAACCTATAATATATGGTGGTTACTTTTTAGAATTATTTAATGCCCTTGAACCTAGTACTAGAGAAGTGACACTCAAGAGAAGACGTTTCGATCGTTAAGATGAGGCTGCGTATCTTTCATCCTATAATAATAATTTCTTTTTTTTTACTATAAAAGTTCATACTTAGTATCATTTGAAGTTACTGCAATTTTATACTCTTAATACTATTATTGTTCACTCTCATTTTCTCTCTACAACCTGGTGCCATACACATATTCATGGATCAAGTCTTCCATTCATCTCACACCAAAATATATAAGTTGATTGAGTTGATCGTCGGAGTGATCGCGGCCGCCTCCTCCATTATTGGAGAAGATCACACGCTTCTAATAGTTTGTCCAAGTGTGCACGAACATTACGCGTGGACGTGAATGAAATCAAAATCAGTTGGCCATATCACCGGCCATAAATCAAAAGTGAACAGTAATTATAGTATTATATTAATTTAATAATTAAAGTATAAAGATGTAATTTTATTTAAATGCTGTTAAAAATATTTCGAAAGATAATTTCTTTTAATTACAAGCAATACTCCCGTCCAATTAAAAGTGGGAAAAAATCTTAAATATTAAGTAACAAAATGAAAAAACTTATTTACAAGGAGAATCAGTTATGGAATAGATATTACTAATAACGTATTTACAAGGAGAATCGGTTATGGAAAACAAACAACATGAGAGTGGTTTTCGTAATTATTGAAAAAGTAACGAGTCTCTCAGTGATAGTCACTAGTATGCTCATTTTTTTTTTTTTTGAAATTTTAAGTTTTATTGCATCTTTAAATTTTCATAACGTACTTCAAAGTTTCAAGATTGAATTCTTACATTGGTGCTTTTAGTGTTTACTTTTATCTAGCCGACTCTAAATTTTTTTTTATCATCGCAAACTTTGAAATCGAAAGATTCTCATTGATGTAAATGACTAGTTACTATGCTTAAAATCTTTGAATTCAAGTTGGTTTAAAGAAGTAATATATCCGTCGATTATTGTCACCAATATATGTATCTTTAGCACATTAATATAACTTGATACTTGACACGATTATGGGGCACAACAAATATTTTTTTGGTTAAATATATAGATTGTATCTAAATATTAAACTTAAAAATAAATGTTGAAATTTAAAAATGAATACAACAAACATTCATTATTCTAAAATTGATTAGTATTATTATTTATAGACTTTTATGTATGTTGCGTGCGTGTGATATTTGAAATTCATTGATAAAAACATGGAAACATCAATTGTGGACTAAATTATAATAAACGGTCAATCACGACGTTCTTCATTTATTTTGGTCATAACAAAACACGTCAGGTTTGTACATGTTTGTTGAATCAATAAATATAAAATACATTAATTAATTTCCATGCTAATTAAATATAATTAAAGTAGTCATCATTCATGATGGGAGTCGAATTAAGTTGGTCGAATTAAGAATCTTCCCATTATCTAATTAATTTATTTTTCCTCATAATCAAAAATTATAAGTATGTTCACTAGAAAAAAAAAACTAATAGTAATAAGTATAGTGTCTCTAGAATTATTTACGATTTTTCTTGAGAGAATCGAAGGCAGCTTGGTAGAGTACAAAACTTTAAGAATCTTTCTAACAACACTTTCCATCAGTTTATTGCTTGTCTAGTATGGAGACGAAATCACAAGAAAAATAAAGCTATACACAAAGTTTCGACTAGTGAGAGTAGTAGAAACTACATCTTTACTATGGGTGGCTTGAATCAAACTCAAGGTTTTAGCTTCATGAGAACAACTTTTGTAATTTGAGTTGGAATGAGTTTTACCAAAATATTTACTTACTAAGATGATAACATATTTTTCTTATAAATTCAAGATTGTTGGTCTCCGATCTCCGAAGTAGAATATAGGGGGACCCACTCCACATTGATTCACTCTTGACCTCGGTCCGCATTGGCCCACTTCAGAGTGTCACCAATTTGGATATCGTCGTATATGTCATCTAGCTTGAGTACTGTATATATATATGTTTATTTACGAGTTTCGATTTATATTGAATAATATGATAAATTTCCTAGTTTATATAAATTTTTGAATCCATTATACTAAACTGGAGTGAAAAGACAAAAAAAATATTCTTAAACTCGTTTATATGCACACAAAAAATTTATACTAACTGCCTATATGTCTTCTGTGTCACATTACAATCTTATTTATTTAATGCATGAAATTATAGTTAAAAATTCTCTGTGTGCACTAAAGTGAAGATTGTAGACAAAATTAACGATTTTATAACAATTATGTTTTATTAGTAAAATTCGTAGAAAATACTTCAAAATCTTGTGAAATATTTTATATTGGTGTATATATATTGACATGTTGTGATGGTTGTAAAATTAAATAAATAAATAACATTGATAATAAATCTGTGATAATCTTTTACCACGTGTTAGGACCCCACATAATACATAGTCGATTTTATTTTACCGAGCAAATTTATGTAACTTTGTTTTAAAGATCTTGGGCACTGTAGCCTTGAGCAATCGAGGGATCACTATACACTCGCAATAAATCGATTCTTTCAACATATAATGAGTAAACTTTTAATATTTTCATTTTGTACGTTACGAGGTTGTGCATATAAATGTGGAGTTGATTGTACTGGAGGTCACTAAACTTTCACTACACTTGCAAGTAGATCATTGGACTTCAATTGTCAGCAATTAAGTCACCAAACCTCGATTTACCATCGATTAGTTCGATCTATTAGTGGGCCGTTAGAACACGTAACAAAAATTGATGATGTGAAAGTTAAAGCTAACGATGGATAATGTTGACTTCCATGTGGACCATCTTAATACTTTTCACACACAAGCTAGACCAAATTAAGAAGCCAACCCTTAATAGGAACTCAAAACAATCATTCTTTCACAAAGAAACAAGAAGTTTCTTTTAGGTTTTTCGATCGCTCCTCTCCCTCGTCCATCCATTAATTTGCAATAGACATTCAATCAATCACGGCAATAATTTGCCCATGAGAGGTTACAAGAACTTTGTTCTAGCCAAGTGATAATATATGATTGAATGGAAATCTTCACCTTTCAAAACTCATCTTCGAGAATATGAAGAGGAAAACATGCATTTCAACCCTCTTTTTCTGCAATTTGGATTGACAACCCC
>CAIGRP010013674.1:0-11332 GCA_903798385.1 Fraxinus cuspidata
CATACTTTTTAATTACACATTCTCCGGAAATCATTATTTCAAAACTCATTTTTCCCAAAAACTCTTTTTAATATTTGTCAAATAGAAGTAGAGGCTTAATATTAACAATGTTTCAATTTTTTGCATTTTCATCCATATTTTCACGTTTCATTGTGGAAAACATCATTTTCATCGAGCCCAATTTCTCATTTAATAAACATAAAATGTCAAATATACCCTCCATTTTAAATACAACAAAAAATAAAGAAGTAATTGCAACCATACTCCCAAACCTTATTAAAATATGCAAATGAACCCCAGATTAATTATTAAAAATTCGGAAAAAAAAATGGCTCTCTCTCTCTCTCTCTTTCTCCTTCATTTCTCCTCCACCACCACCGCCTGGAGCAGCCACCAACTCCTCCCAAATCCACCGTGTTGTCGCCGCCAAAACCATTGGAATCTCACCACCCTTCCACCGACGCCAATACTCTCTCAATCTATTACAACCAAACAATTATACAAACAAACACAAATTCAACTCAAAATCATCCCCAAATACACCAAGAATCGCATGACCTTTTCACCAATTTCGGCCATTCCATCAATACCCATGGTCGTCCACTATTGCCAGTTAATCCACCTCATCTAGTCGTCCATACTCATGGAGAAACATCACAAAAAACAGTACAATATGATGTTGATTTGCTTCGAAATTCCCTCTTGTTGTGTGCAAAAAACGTGGTCAGTGTGCTTCTTTCATTTCATGGGTTTGAGGGTATTGATTCACATAATTTGCCACATGTTAATCCTCATCAACATTACACAACAGTGGGTGTGAATTGAATTGCCCCAATTAACAGCCAAATTAATCCAATTTCAGTCACAAACTACCCACCCAACTCGATCAGCCTGCCACCTCCAATTCATGGGCCCACAATGCTCTCTTGTACTAATTCATCCATTAGCATTTCAAACCAGGTCCATACTTCAATGAGTAAGCGTCCATTGATCCAAATTATTCACCAATGGATTACGTTTTGGAGTTACTCGGGCGTGCAATTATTGGTGTATTTGGGGTTGATTTGAGTGAATTTGTGGTTATTGGTATAATTGTTTAGTTGTGATGGATTGAGGGAGCATGGTTGCAATTAATTCTTTATTTTTCTTCCTTTTTTGTCTTATTTAAATATGAGGGTTTATTTGTCATTTTTCATTTTTTCATTGAAAAACTGGTAAAAAAATGATGAAAATAACATTTTGCACAATGAAACGAGAAAAATAGAGGTGAAAATGCAAAAATTTGAAACATATGAACGTTTTGCACACTAAACCAAACATATAGACATTTTGTGCTAATAAACCGTTAATAAAATTTGATGTTTCTCAAATTTATGACTTCTTAACTTCCATTACTCGTATAACAAAATTTTTATATTAAAATATCTCAACATATATATAATCAACATTAGTCTGTACATGTTATTTTGTTATTTCGATGCACCAAATATCTTTGTCCTAACTCATAAGCAAAATCTATTTGGCCACTTGTGCTATGTATTACTAACTACATTGAAATAAAAAAACACAGAGGTTTATTCCACATGTACAAGACATTTTGCCCGTACAAATGCAAGGGGGACACTTTTTTTGTACCTGACGTGTCCCCATGCACTTGTACAAGTCAAAATGCTCTATAGAAATTGCATGGTCCAAACGAGAATGGTTAGTATTAGAATCGGAAATGGAACACGAGATCGTACTCTTGTTTGTTCAACTAAGA
Source organism: Fraxinus cuspidata (assembly GCA_903798385.1). NCBI lineage: Eukaryota > Viridiplantae > Streptophyta > Magnoliopsida > Lamiales > Oleaceae > Fraxinus > Fraxinus cuspidata. Next base: position 1,763 of record CAIGRP010013674.1, read on the forward strand.
ATTCGATTTTTAAATTATTCATGTTCACTTGAATTAGACCTTCTATTTCGAAAACCATGACTTTATGAAAATCAAATAATTGCACTTCTTGATTTCTATTTCAAGCTAAATAAACAATTCCTTGAAGCATGTTCATATCAAGTATTGAATACAGTTAAGCTACTGTTTGAGCCTCAATTTTTTTTTTAAATAATTCATTTCTCCCAAACTCATTTTCAACCCCACACTCTCAATAAAATAATTTTAAATATAAACTCAAAATATTTCTTAACTTTTTAATCATGCATTCTCTAAAAAATACATGTTATAAAATCAATTCTTAAAAATGAGAATCCAACATGGATTAAATAATATAATAATTTTAAAATTTTTTCTTTCAATATTGTTCGAATGCTATCAATTCGTGTGACCAGACATTCTATTAAAGTAGGATTAATCTTTTTGTACATTAAATGTGTACATTTTGGATGATATTTCGTTATGTGTAAAAATCGAGACCAGTGATTTAAATAAGAGGAAATTGCACCCTATGTAACTTTTTGGATGGACATTTTCAAAAATTTCACATTTTAATAATTTTTACAATAATTCCACTTTTGAACTTTCTTGTCCCTTTAAAAAATTTAAATACCTTACATGTCCTTAATTAAAGCTGATTTGACTAGATGAAAAAATAGTACAAAAAATGAAAAAATATCACATCGAACCCATCGACACATCCCCATCCTATTCCCACTTTCTAAACTCATTCCTCAATTTTGTGCTTATGTTCTGATGCTACCAAAAATCGTACCTTTCGACTTTTGGGCTTGACAGCTGAGAATGAACACGAACAAGATCCATCGGTACCAAAACAAAGGCGTCGATGTGTGTTCTCGTCGCCCCTCCGATGCTTAAGTCAGAGAGAGGATTTGAGAAAACATATGTGCTGAAAATTGTGTAAAAACGAAAGTTGATAATGAATTAGAATGATATATTTATAGATGTAGGTTGTGCATTTCGAATAGGATCACAATGTTGAAATTTCTAGGAGTTCTAACATTATTGGAAGTTGTAACTTAATTGGTTTTGTATCACACCTATGTTTGGCCAATGATGGGGCTCTAGTGGTAGAATCCTTTCAAGATGAGGCGACATATTAACAGCAGGACTCTCTTTCTCTTAGGTTTGGATAAACCTTGACGAGAGGGAGAGTCTTAACAAGTCAAGGGATGTTGGTACGTGGTTTATTCGTGATCTCGAAGAAGAACTAGTGGCTGAGGATAGTCAAGCCCGAGGAGTTCACAAGGTATTGAGACCAAATTGAAAAAATGTCTCATCGGGCACGGTCCTCGTGCTTGACCAACTTTGGGATCATCAGTGGCCCCCGTGCATCCATGCCAAAGTCTCGTGCTCGAGATTCTGAAATGTGATGCACATGGTAATCATAAAAGAAACGACAAACCTCACAAATAAAGAGCAGGCCTGGATATGGGAATGATTAGTCTTTAAAGTTAGACTGAGAGGCCTTAGAAATGGGTTGCTTAGCCTTTAGAATTAGACTAAGCGGCGTTGGAAATGGGTTGCTCATCCTTTGAGGCTAAACTGAGTAGCATTGGACATAGGCTGCTCAGCCTGCCCCACTGAGCATAATTGGAAATAGGCTACTCAGCCTTGAAATAGGCTGCCCACTTGGAAATAGGCTTATCAGCCTTTGAAATGGGCTGCCCAGCCTTTGAAATGGGCTGCTTAGCCTTTGAAGTTAGACTGAGCAGCCTTGGAGGACTACTTAGCCTTGGAGGGTAGACTGTGCAGCCTTGGAAATGGGCTGCTCAGCTTAGGGTTCGTGGTAGTTGGACACGTGGCCTCGATGTTCGAGCCAATGATTTCCCATGCCTGCCACGTGGCAGGATGGAGGGCTAGGATTTAAAGAGCATTGGTCTTCTTAAGAATCCTATAAATACACCTATGGCCCACCTCATTTGTCACCTTTCTCATTTACAAACCTCATCGGACAACCTTGGGCCTTTTGTTTTCTTAAGGTAAGACCTCGAGATTCCTAGATAATTTTAAGTTTAGTTCCTAGATATGTCTTCTGATAGCTCATCGGCATCGAGTTCAACGCCCGAGAATGCTGGCCATTCCATGATACCTATGGCTTTCCATTAGTTAATAGGCCGGTTCTTACGTATCCTGAGCTTAGAGGTCGATATAAAGAGCACGAGGTCAAATCTATAACGAGGGAATTTGGGATGATGTAAGGGTACGATATAAAGAACACGAGGTCACCTTCAAATGTCCCCTCATTTTGGCTGACCACTAGTTGCGAATCGCTGAAAATTTTTATGTGCTCAAGCTCAAGATTAATGGTAAGCTCTTGCACAATTATAACTGCTTCGTACTGCTTCATTGTTTGTAACGTCAAATTCAAATTGGATTGCACATTGTACTTATGTACGTCTGTCTGGGCTGATGAGTATGACTACTGCACCCGAGCCCAAGGAGTTCGATGCTCCGTCTACAAATATCTCTCATGTGTACATGGTATCAATGGTCGGGTTGTCTACTTGTCCCCGAAGCCTTGGGGTTGTCTACTTGTCCCCGAAGCCTTGGGGTGAGTTCTTCTATGAAGTCGGCCAAGGCATGTGCTTTAATCGAGGGTCGGGGCTTGAATTCAATATCAAATTCACCAAGTTCAATAGCCCCTTCAATAGCCTCCCAGACACGTCAGGCTTCTGGAGTATACACTTGAGTGGTTGATTAGTGAGCACAACAATTGGATGATATTGAAAATATTGTCTCAACTTCCGTGCAGCCACCACCAGGGCAAGAGTTAACTGCTCGGCCAATGTAAACCTTGTCTCCGCATCAAGTAACACCTTGTTCACGTAGTAGATTGGCTGTAGAGCTTTGTTGACTTCTTTTACCAGTATGCCACTCACCGTATTTTGTGAGACTGCCAAGTATAAAAATAGAGTATCTCCAGGTTCCGGCCTCGTGAGAACTGGTGGGGTTCCTAATGTTTGCTTGAGCTCCTAGAACTCATTCTCACAATCCTTATTCCATTCAAAGTTATGATTTTCCTTAGAGCCTTGAAAAATGGGAAGCATCCATCTACTGCACGAGACATGAATCTGTTCAAGGTGACGACCCGACCTGTCAATTTTTGAACCTCTTTCTTGTTCCCAGGGGACGCCATAGATGTTAATGCATGTATTTTGTTCGAATTGGCTTCAATTCCCTTATGCATGATCATGAAACCAAAAAATTTGCCCGAGACTACTCCAAAGGCGCGCTTTATCGGATTTAATTTCATGTTATATTCCCAAAGAATGGAGAATACTTCATCAACATCAACAATATGTTGTTTCGCTTGTTTGCTCTTGACTACCAAATTATCCACATAAGCTTCGATATTTTTCCCAATCATCCCAGCAAAGATTTTATTGATAAGTCTCTGATAAGTTGCTACTGCATTCTTCAAACCAAACGGCATGACCCTATAACAATATATGATTGAGTCAGCCATAATGATGTTTTTTCTGATCTTCATCGGCCATGAGGATCTGATGATATCCAAAAAATGCATCGAGGAAGTTGTACAATTTGTGACCTGACATGCTTTCTACGAGGTTATCGATCTGAGGTAGGGGATAACTGTATTAAGATCTGTGAAGTCAATATATACTCTCCATTTGCCATTCGCCTTCTTGACGAGTATGATGTTGGCAAGCCAGTCGAGGTAGTGAACTTCCCGAATAAATCGAGCATCGATCAACTTATCAATCTCTTCCTATATGACCTCGTGGCATTCTGGCATAAATTATCTTTTGCTTTGCCTGATCGGCTTTGCTCCTGGATTGATATTGAGTTTGTAGACCACAACGTTTAGGTCTATCTCGGGCATGTCCTCTACACTCCAGGCGAACACATCAGTATTACTGGATAAGTAACTTATGAGCACGACCATAAGGTTGGCATCAAGATCTCGACCAATCGTCACCTTCTTACCATGCTCGAGCTCGACCTCTACCAATTCTTCCACTGGAGCAATTCTTCCTCTAAGTTCGGGGCTCAGGTTCAGATGACGAGATTTGCATGACGTCGGAGCTTATTCCCTGCACACTAGTAATGTAGCACTGTCTAGCAGTTGTTTGGTCTCCACGTACTACCCCCACGTCATTGCTAGTAGAGAACTTCATAGCAAGATAGAAAGTAAAAACAATAGCTCTGATCTTGTTTAGTAATGGCCTCCCCAGAATGGCATTTAAGCTATTGAAGCACGGATTACCTGGAATGATGTTATTTCAGTTACTTGCTTTTAATTCGATCACAACGTAAGTGGAAGATTGACAACTCCCTCCGGAATGATTGTACCACCTCCTAATCCTTGAAGTGGGGTTTTAACGGCTTTGAGCTGCTCGGCTAAAATCTCTATCTTAGAGTATGCCTCATGAGAGAGTATGTTGGTTGCGCTCCCATTGTCAACCAAAATCCTTTCCACCTCAAAATTGGCTATGATCGCTGATATGACCAAAGCATCATCGTGTGGATGTGATAAGCATTCCAAATCCTGTGACTCGAATGTGATTTCTTCCATATCACCGGGCATCATCCTCAAGCTCGAGCTATACTTCCTAGCATACTACTTATGCCCACTGTCCTAGTCTCCTCCTGATGTTGTTCCTCCAATAATAACGTTAATGGTTCCTACCGTAGGCTTGTCATTTCCTCTTCCTTTGGGATCTTTCCCCTTGTCGAGATCGTTCATTGGGCACTTATCATGACTGACGTATGAACTTCAAAATTATTTTTTTATCAAAGCCTCAATCTCACGCTGGAGAGCTTTGCAGTTCTCTGTTGTATATTCATGATCCCGATGATAATCACAATACTTACTCATATCCCGAGTGTTAGGAGGGGATTGCATCCTTAAAGGCCATTTAAGCTCCTTCATATCCTTGATATCCATCAGAATGTTAGACCTAGAAGTGTTCAGACGAGTTAATGACGTCGACCGTGTGTCCTGCCTCTGCTTGCTCCTATTATCCTCCGGACGAGGATTAATATCATGTTATCTTTTATGTTCAGGTTTCTCCGAGGTCGGGTGGGGATTCCTCATCGAGTTCAAAGTTTCCTCCATATTAATATATTTATCTACTGGGGTAAGTAGCTTGGTCACGGATTTCGACAGGTTTTTTTAAGAGACATCCTGAAAGCGTCGCATCTTATAGCATACGCGAAGGCGGAGATTGCTACTGTTATGTAAAAGTCGGGTATCTGAAGTCTTTCCTTATTAAACCTTGTTATGAAGTTACGCATGGATTCATTCAATTCTTGCCTGAGCTGTATGAGGGATGTCACTGTCTTCTTGATGCGTTTGCTACTGGCAAAGAAGGTAGAAAACTTGTCGGCCAAGTCAGATAATGAAGCAATGGAATTGGACTCTGAGGTAGATAACCAAACCCTAGCAGCGTTCGTCAAAGTTTGTAGAAAAGCTTTACACATCACGAGATCTAATGCCACCTATAGATTCATTACGTCCGTATACACGTTGAGATGGTTGGTAGGGTCAATTGTTCCATCATACTCCTTCATGCGAGAGAGTTTAAACCTATCTAGGAGTGGATAGGAGAGTACTTCTGGTGTGAAAGGGGTGTTAGGGGGTAAATCCTATCATCTCTTGTGTGTTCTTTTGCAACCCAGAAGTGATTCCATCTTGTATAAGCTTTGCCAGTTCACTTAAGTCCAAGGTAACCAACCTTGAGGCCACTGGGGGTACGCCCGAGGCCCCAGATCCACCATTGTCATGAGCTTCGCGAACATCCCGAGCTTGAGCATTGGTCATGAACCCTCCAGTTGTCCTACGGTCAGTGCCGACAGATATTCTTACGCCGGATGGACATTCCTTTAGCTTAGTAATTAAGTCAGCGTTGCAACTTGTCGAAGAAATTCTTCGAATGCACCCACATTAACCACATTTGCTTGGGCTGTTAGCATTGCAAATGATTCTTCTTGATGAGCTGGGGGCTCCACAACAGGTGGTAGGTCTGGTGCGGATGAGCTTGCCGAAGGAAGACCTGAACGTGTGTTGACCATGGCTTTTGGTAGCATTTCCCATATATGGCGCCAATGATGCTACCAAAAATTGTACATGTCTACTTATGGGCTTGACGGTTGAGAATGAGCACAAACAAGATCATCTGGTACCTAAAATAAAGGCGTCAAGGTGTGTCCTCATCATCCCTCCGATGCTTAAGTCAGGGAGATAATTTGAAAAAAAAAATATGTTCTAAAAATTAAGTAAAATCGAACGTTGATAATGAATTGGAATGATGTATTTATAAAGGTATGTAGTGCATTCCTCGGAGGATCACAATGTTGACATTATTAGGAGTTCTAAAATGATTGGAAGTTGTAACTTAATTGGTTTTGTATCACCCATGTGTTTGGATAAGGAAGTGACTTAAGTGGTAGAATCCTTTCGGGATAAAGTGACATATTAATACCTTGACTCTCTTTCTCTTAGGTTTGGATAAACCTTGACGTGAAGGAGAGTCCTAACAAGTTGAGGGCTGCATGGTACGAGGTTTAGTTGTGATCTCGAAGAAGACCTAGTGGTCGAGGATAAGCAAGCCCAAGGAGACATGGTCGAGGAGTTCACGAGGTATTGAGGCCAAATTGAAAAAATGTCTCCTCGGGCACGGTCATTGTGCTCGACCAACTTTGGGATCATCATGTCCCATGCAAACCCATGTTTTAAACTCATTTCACACCTTCTAAACATATTTCACACTAAATGGGGAAGAAGATGCACGCTTCCATTCGAATTTGAAGATTTTCCACCCATAGTAACCACGTGTCCATCTCAAGAGCGATAACCCACACCCGGTCGGAGTATATTTCAAATTCAATCTCCGACGGTTCGTATTTGACTCCAACTTCAAATCGAGGTAAATATCATTTTTCATTTTCTTTTAAAGTTAAGCTAAATTCTTGTTGTATTGTGTCATGAATATAAGTTTAAGTTTGTATCAAGTTAGTCTCATTTTTTGATTTCTTGATCAGTTTAGTTACATTTATATGTAAGCTTGTTTATTATTTATACATTTTGATTTTTTTTTTTTATCAGATCATTGGTCCAATTTTTGATGAATACAAAGTTATGCTTGTTTTGTGATTATGTTTTCTCAAAAACTTAATTATTCAATTTGTAAGTACAATAATTAAAATGCATATATTGAGATCTTTTTTTTTTTATCTTTTACTGACAGTTATTTGTTGTAGGCTGAATTAAAATGCATATATTGGGATCATTTTTATCTATTACTGACAGTGATTTGTTGTCGGTTCATGTGTTTTTCGGATGAAAATGTTGATTTTGATTTAATTGTAGGTAGAACTTGTCGATTGATATGTTTTAAATTTGATGCCTTGTGGTTCAATTTAAGGATTCAAACATCCGATTCATGTAAGCATTTGAGAGTTCACATGTAGTTTTTATAGAACCCATCTATCGAAATAAACTATCATTCTTGACATTTACGTTCTAGAATTCTTGACAGTTGGTTATTGTTTCTCGATAGTTATGATATAATACCAAACTTGTTTCAAGTGCTCTCCTACATACATTACGAAGTAAATATATTACATATCATCATCATATGACATTTAGTATTTGTTCATGTCACTAATTTTTGCAAATGAATTTCAAATTTGTTTAGGCGAAAGAGGGATAATTTAGATATTACACATTCAAAAAGTGAAAATTTTAGCACAATTTATAAAAGTAACAAATTTTGGTGCACTTTCAAATTTCGTTACATCTATACAAAATTCTCTCTAAATAAGTGTTGACAAAATCAATGGCAAAATTGATTGTTATATTATGAAATGTCATCCAAGATGTCCATGTAGAAAAACTCATTAAAGCATTAGCTTGTCATGAGCATTTAAAGGTTCCAAACGAAACTAGGTTCATAGTTGAATTGATTCACATTACTAAAAACATAGGCTTCTCAACTCAAAAGCAATGCTCTGCCCGTGAAGTGTGAAGATATTATTACGTTTTTATATTTTTTATTGTAATTTTTTTTAATTTTATGTTTTATATTTGGTAAAAATATTCTCACAAAATTTTTCCTTATTTTCATTTCACTTAAAGTCATTAATCTTTATTTATTATGACAATGAAGTCCTTCACATTTTTCAACTCATTCTTATCATCAACCTTTGAGTAACTCGTGAATTCGGTATCTGATGACGATTCATCCAAAAATTCCTCTGAAGCATGTAAACAACTTAATTTTTCACCATATTTAAAAACTAATAATAAAACAAAAGTGAAACAAATTACTTCTTTATTTCAAAGCACGGTTAAATATTTTGATTGAAATTATTATCAAGGAAAAATAATAATTAAGGGAATGTTTAAGATAAGAATTAAACAAAAAAAAGTTAAAGGACATAATTGTTGTGATGAGTACAGGTTGTTATCACTTATGTTATTAAAATTAGTCCGAACAAGACGATTTGATCGGTTAAATCAGAAATTAGTTCCCACAATGGGCCAAGTAGCCAGCCAAAAAACATATATTTAAAAAAATAATGTTATTTGTATATCATGGTTTATACATTGACGTGGATCACTTTTAACTGACTTCTTCTTTTTACTTTTCTATTTTTTCTCTCTTCCATATCATTATTTTATACATTAATCGGTAAAGTATGATGTACAAATAACATTACTTTATTTAAAAACCATGTAAAAAACAGACAAACCGGCACATTAATAAGAATTAATTTACTTGTATAATGAATTTGTACGATGAGTTTGATAATGTGTGAGGGGCAAAGATTCTTGTCATTGAATTCAAAAATAGTTTTTCAAATCAATGGATAGGATGCCGTCAACTCACATATTGTTAAATTAGTTGTACAAGTAACATGATTACTTATTGAGGCGATAAAATTCTTCCAATTTATGGATCAATTATTTATAGAAAAAGGTTACCGAGTATGCAAATTCCACGTGCAGACAATAGCATTCACCACATGCAACATGGTAGTGGTTCTTCGCACTCCTCAACTGTTTTATAATCTCATCCTCTCTCATTAATCTCACTAAGTTGAGATCTGTTGTCCAATTGACTGTCCAACTAATTAATTATTAATACATCATCTCAAACTTATTCTTATTAATTTCATCACTAACCCACTAAATTGATGACATATTAATAATTAATTGATAGAACGGACAATTGGATAACAAAATTGGACAGCAGAACTTTACTCCATTAACTTTCTGTTGGGAATTTACTTGTATTTAGAAAGAAACTGTGATTGAAATTATACATTTTGTGAATTTTGTAAACTTATTTGCTGATCTTGAAACCCGAACAATCACGATCTGCAATCCAACCTCTAATAAAAATCTACGTAGAGAACAAGAATGAGAAAATTAGGCCATGTTCTCTTTACCATTTTCAAGCCGTTTTCTGTTTTTGATTTTTCAAAACAGTGAAAGCGCATTCTATTTCCCATTTTCGAAAACGCGTTTTTGAAAACAAATTAAAAATTTATAAAGAAAAT
>CAIGRP010013696.1:0-12066 GCA_903798385.1 Fraxinus cuspidata
GGATGGTGTAGGGGGTATATAAATTAATTAAATTATATATAAATTATTAATATTTAAAATTTTGATTACCTGATTTTTGAAAAAAAAACTTGCAAATCTTAATTTTGAAATGGAAAGTTTAAAACCCTGTGAAGTAGTAATTTCCTCTTCGTTATAACTAAATATCAATGCTTTGAAAACTGATTCGAGCATCGACCCAGAAAAAGGTAAATGGTCAATGGTCAAAAGTTTCAATCGGGATTAAACCGGATGCAATAAATAAATATACAAACAATAAAATACTATGAAAACAATAAATTTTTTTAAAAAAAATTTCATATAATATTTCAAAATAAATCTATCTTTGTTAATTAGATTCATTATCCTACAATTAGTCTCGATACTTCAAAAATTAAAAATCAATATGTTAAAATAGTTTGCTTTGTCAAACTAAAATCGTTTAAACCTATAGAAAATGATACCTAACTTTATTATGTTAATAATCAAGTATAATTTAAGTTAAATAAATTAAAAGATGGATGTGGATATTACAATTTAGTTAGTTGAGATTCAAAATTAAATTAGTCCATTAGACATACATTTGGAAAAACTAAATAAATGAAAAGAAGGGCATTTTAATATTTTTTCTGTTATAACACTATCCCACATTCCACATTGGAAGTTTATGAAACCATTTGAGAGAAGTGTATCTATAAAAAGCACTATCACACATTGAAAATTTATGCAACTATTTGAAAGAAGTGCACCTATAAAAGGAGTATGCCATATGATATTCCTCTATGGACCTTCGGTTGTAGTGCATGAGGCTCATTCATGAAGTTAAAGTTTTTTAAAATAAAACTGACAAAATTGGCAAAATCGTCAAATCGGTTCACTGGTTTATGGTTAAACTGGACGGTTCAATGGGTGGTTATAAATGGTTAATCGGGCATGATTGGCCTGGTTTTGAGCCCGGTTCTTGGTTATATTGGTTGAATCAGCTGGCCAAGTTGGGACGATTTTGACAACATTGTTAAATAGTTGACAAATAATTAATGATAAAATTGTTCAAATGGTTTAAATGATTAATAAATGAAATACATATTAAAAAACGAAACATGTGATGTTATTGAAATAAAAAATACATATTTAAAAATGAAAAGTAAAATATTATTGAAATAATTGAATTATGGTAGAGATAAAATCATTCAGAAATTTTTTCTCAATATTAAATAGATTATAGATTAATTATCACATATTGTATTTACAAAATACATTGATGTATTTAAGGATTCACATGTTTAAGGAAGAAGAATATACATGAATATGGTTTAATGAGGTTATGTAGAAAGTTCTCATAATTGTTATATATTGCTCATACAACTCTTAAAATTGATAACTCAGACGTTCCTTTACCAAGATGAAAGATGAATTTTTTGGGGATTATGCTCGTTATGAAGATTTTTTTATTAGGATTTCTGAAAGAAAAGAGTTTTCTACTTTACATTGAATATATTGATTGGACATATCAGCATAAAAAGGTGATTATTATACTTTATACATTTTCATAAAAAGCGTGTATTCTCTACTTTGATTTAATATATATATATGTGTGTGTGTGTGTGTGTGTTAGTATGCATCAACCATTTTTTTTTCCCTTTTTTGAGATTCGGTTAATGATTATTGATGGATTAAATCTTATTTTAACTTGCTGGGTTTATGTTTTTATTTTTTAATGGTTTTTGTTAATTTTTTGAAGATAAGTGTATTTTTGGATGATTGTTTACAATTTTGGATGAACTGTATCTTAAAACTTTGGAAAAGCATTCTACAATCTAAAAATATTAAGTTTAGTAGAACTAAAATAGAATGTAGAAAATATCAATTTGGGTAATAATAAAAAATAATAACAATGATTAAGTTCTAAGTTACATTAGACGCGAAAATTCAACTTTTAATGGAAATGAGAATCCAAAGACAAGATAATATATATATGATTAGACGGAGTTTATTGTGCATATTATGATTTATTTAAAGCATCTTTTAACCTCTTAAAGAAACTTTAAATATTGGTTAGCGAGATAATAAATTTATTAATATTAAAATATTTTTGATTTCATCGATCTTTCTATTAATAGGGAAAATAAATGTTCTACAAGACTTTAAAAAAAAAATTAAAATAACGTGCATAGCACGTTAACTGTGGCTAGTATCTTCAATTTCAAATGGGTTATATATATATATATATAGTCAATAAACTAATCATTTATTTTAAAAATAATTTATACTTAAAAAAATATAAAACAATTAAATTAAATGTGAAATTTATTTTCACAACTAATTCAATATTTATGTGATACTTAGTCGTCTCACCATAAGTCATGATCACGAATATCTTGCTTTCATAATCTAAAATATGGGGAGAGAGAGCTAGGCATGAGCAAACGCCCAGTAAGCAAACACTACGCATATGATGCATGCTTATGATATGAATATGTATTGTCTTAAAATAAATAGTTTTTTTCGCAATATATATCCCATTTTCTTTCATTTTTTTAAAAATTTTAATATTAACATTGTGAGCTCACAATAGTGTATCGTCTAACCAATCAGAAAACAATGGACAATTATCATTTAGAACTCAATTAATCTGTCGATAATATGGCAAAATGATTAACGTGAACATTAAACATTCAACATTGAATATTGATCGGGTGCGTTGGCCCCCCACACCCTATTTCCCTTCACACCTTTCATTCTATATACGTACAGCTCTTGATAAAAACATTCGAGATACATATCTTTTTATAACATTTTTTTTGACTCATTGACATTTGAAAACTTTTTATTTCTTGAAACTTCATGTATGCTCGTGGATGTATTGTCATGCATGAATATATCATGAGAAACATTAATAATATAAAATGTAATACTCAAATATCATGTTCACATAATAATAATAATAATAATAATAATAATAATAATAATAATAATAATAATAATAATAATGTAACGAACACATGAAAATAAGAGATTGTTTAATTCCCTTGATTGTAGCAATTTACTTTTATAATATATAAAATGGAGATGTTTTCAGCTGCCCGCAAAATCAACTTGACAAGATTCGTGGTTCATTATCATTTAGGAACTTCAACAATGTTCATTCTCTGAGAAATAAATTGCATACCTCCAGTCATGTAGTTGAGAATTTGCAATAAAAATTAAGTCTCACACTACCAATAAACCTTCTAGAATGCCCACTTTATGACCCTTTTACTTGATGGAAACAAAACTCTGGACCTTTCTTTTGAGAGAAAATCTTCGGGGGATTTTTGTACTGGTTTGACTAAAGACCCTTTTGCATATTTATATAAGAAATCACTTAATAACTTCCATCCATCATAGAAGTTATGATAGAGATTAAACTCACCATTTAATTTCCTCATCTATGGAATTTAATATGTGACATGAAACTCGAGCGTCGTGTTCAAGTCGTTATATCATACGTACTGTTCAATTAGTATTATGATTCAACTTAAATCTCTCATTAGGAAATTTTTTTTGAGTTCGAATATTGGAGGACACGATAGAAATCTGTGAAGGGGTAAGTGAACCTTTCCAAAACGGACAATACGTATGATATAACGATTTGGACACGAGGTTCACATCGTTACAAAATGCCCCAAAATCTAGTACTCTTTTTAATATATAAAAATATAGTTTTGGAATGTTACCAAAATAATCGTTTCCTAATTTATGTGGAATATAACACTATTGTGCAATTATTGAGATTATATCATTAAATTGTAAATACAACAATTTAAATGAGAAATTCCATATGCAATTAAATCTTAAATACTATGAATTTAAACTGTCAAATTCAATTTAACATGGGATGTCAAATGCTCAAATGCCAACAACTACTAGCATGACGTTCACATAATTAAATATAAAAAAATTTCTTAAAATAAAAATTTTCAATAAATCCTTGACGAAATTTTACTTGGCGATCCATAGGCATCAACTCATTCAATCTTTCATGAGTTCAACACGACCCGCTCTAATATGAAATTATTGTAAGAGTGAGTATTTCAAAAATACCCAGTAAAAATTTGTGCAAATTCTTATTTAACATGATATAAATATGAAATGACATAGCATACGACATTCTTAGATTTAAAGCAAACTGTCACGATAACAAATAGCTCAAAAAATTTCTTTAGAATTTTTATATCTCGTAGGATTTACATATTTGACCTAATGATCAATCCCAAATGATTTTCGTAAAATCGACACAAAGGCTTTGCCAAAATTATATAAACATATAGAAAATAAGAAGTCACAACATTTGCACTATGTATTCTTACCTCAATTGATACCAAAAATTTGAAATTATGGCTTGTGAAATACTATTTAAATGGTAATTTTTTTTTTTTTTGAATAGTGTATGTGTGTGAAATGAAATTGCAAAAGAATGAAGTTGTTTAATTTTTAAATTAAAAACACTCCCTAAATATATATACATATAACGTAACCTCAATCAACAAAATCAACAAAACGCCTTTCAGGATTAAATGTGAATTCATGGAGTTAATTAAATTGTTTATTATTGATGTTAATGATGTTAATTATGTTTAATTGATTTAAACCTTTTCATTTCCTTCGTAATAAAATCGTACATATCTCTAGAAGATCATTTTTACAATAGTTGTTTAATATCCAATAGATCTTGAATAACATAACTGGATGTACGTATTTACTTTTCTTTCATGTGGTCATGTAAGACATGAATTGCATACCTCTAACCATGTTCTCCAAGAACTAATTGATAGCATGCACTAGAAATGAGTCCTTAAAATACCAAAAGTCTTCTAGCTAATACCCACATAATAATCCCTTTAATTTGATGGAAAATACAGTAATTCCAATTTTAAGAGAGAAATTATGCAGCAAAATTCCAAAAGTCTTCCAGACTTCTTTGTTACACAACTAGCAAAATTCGAGTCCGTAGATCCAACAACTTCAAGATTGTTAAAATACTTGTATTGAAGATACCTCATCACTTTCTTGACAGCTCTCCAATGTTCTATACCTGGGTTACGTTGAAATCTGCCTAATAGACCAACTGAAAATGCAATATCATGTCTAGTACGGACTTGTGTATACATCAAGCTGCCAACAACGAAAGCATAGGGTATAAAAGCCATGTATTCCCTTTCCAATTCATTTAATGAATATTATTTTTTTATAGAATTTATCACATTTAACAATGAGTGCTACACTTGATGCACAATCTTTCATCCTAAATCTTTCCAAAACTTTTTCAATGTAGGCCTTCTGAGAAAACCCCAATGACCTTTTTGATCTATCTCTAAGAATCTCTATGCCAGTGACATAAAAGGCTTTACCCATATCCTTTATTTCAAAATTTTGGTTAAGAAATTGTTTTTTGTCATGCAACAAACCCAAATTACTACTTATAAGTAAAATGGCATCTACATATAGCACTAGAAAAATGAATTTGCTCCCACCGGATTTAAGATATACGCACTGGTTAATGATATTTTTTGTAAAACCATATGAAGTAACATCATTGTGAAATTTCAAATACCACTGATGAGAAGCATGCTTTAGCCATATATAGATTTTCTTAATTTGCAAACCATGTAACCACCTTATAACTATAAATCCTTTAGGTTATTTTATGTATACTTCTTCTTCAAGATCCCTATTCAAAAATGTCATTTTCACATCCATCTGATATAGCTATAGATCAAAATGAGCTACTAAAGTCATTATAATTCTAAATGAATCTTTCTTAGAAATCGAAGAAAACGTTTCATGGTCTTATAGACTCATTTACAACCAATGGCTATACGTCCATGTGGCAATTCAATGAGGTTCCAAACTTGATTTTTAACCATAGATTCAATCTCTTCCTTCATGACATCATACAAAAACCCTGAGTTTTTGCCTTTAATGGCATGTGAAAATGAGCTAGGATCATTATCAAATTCAAATCCAACACATATATCAGACTCTTGAAAATATACAACATAATCGCTTGAATTTGTTGGTTTATTTATTCTTGATGATCTCTTTATACCTACTACATCATTTTTATTTTGTATATTTTGAGTACTAATAGGTACTGTACTGAGTGATGATTCTCGTTCTACATTTTCCTCATACAGTAACGATTGTTCATTTCTAGTTGTACTTGAATTCTTTCTTTCGAAAGGAATCAATATACTTTGGTTAGAAGATGATCTAACCGATTTGTTAATTTCCTAAAAATCAATATTTCTAGGAAATTGACTCTCATTCACTTCATAATCTTCTAAAAATTTTGCATTTCTAGCTTTGACTATTCTTGGAGTGTGCAAAGGACAATATAATCTTTGGAGTGCACTGGATAGCCTAAGAAATATCTACTAACTATCCCTAGATCTAATTTCTTTATGTGAGAAATCCTCACTTCAATTGGACAACCTCAGATGTTTATATGTCTCAAACTGGGTTTCCATCCATTCCAAATTTCAAATGGTATTTTAGGAACTGCCTTAGACGGAACCCTATTTAAGATATACACGGTAGTTTCTAAAGCTTCACTCCATAAATGTAATGAGAGATATAAGTTGCTTATCAAGCTCCTAACCATGTCCATTAAGGTTCTGTTTCTTCTTTCAGATATATCCTTTTTTTGTAGTGTGGTAGACATCTTATATAGTGCTACATACTTTGTTCTGCTAAAAATATGGCAAATAGATGTGGCATTTGTCCCCCCTTCTTGTGTACCATCCATAATACTCTCCACCCCTATATGTCCTTATAATTTTGATTTTTCTATCATTTTATTTCTCACCTTCTCTTTTATAAATATTGAAAACATCTAGTGCCTCATCATTATGATTTAGAAGATAGAGATACATATATATTGAGTGGTCATTTATGAATGAGATAAAATAACTCTGACGATTTAGACAAGAAGTTAAAAAAGGTCCACAAATATCTGTACGAATAATCTCAAGAATATTTGAACCATTTTGGCCTCTTTAGTGGTCTTGTTTGTCTACTTTTTCTTTATGTAGTTAATACAAGTCCCAAAATCAATAAAGTTAAGAGTTGGTAAACTCCATCATTTACTATTCTTTTGAGTTTCTCAATAGAGATATGTCACAATCTTATGTGCCATAATTCACATGAATTTTCTTTGACCATTCAACTCTTATTGCCAATACTTCTATTAAGTAGGTTGAAAAAATTACATTCATAAGTAGGATTCAAATCAAATTTATATAAATTACCAACGAAAACAACATGTCCAACAACAAATGAATTTTCAAATAAACTAGAAATTCTATTTTCAAATACAAATTTAAAGCTTAACAATGCTAATTTTGAAATAGAAACTAAATTACGAGAACAAGTTGGAACATAAAAAGTATTTTTAAAATCCAAATGAAATCTAGTCTTTAAAATGAATCTAAAGGTTCCTATGCCTTCAACGGTTGATTTGAATTGGTTACCACAATAGATATTTTGCTTATTTGGTTGAAGTTTCCTTAGGTCCACAAAGCCCTACATTGCATTGGCAATATGAATTGTAGTACCAGAATCAATCTACCACGTTTGATTTGGAATATTAACAAAATGAGATTCATGATATACATATGAGACAAGAGTACATTTATTTTCAAGCCATTTCTTATATTTGAAACAGTTTTTCTACGTATGCCCTTTCTTCTTGTAGAAGAAACATGTATCATTATTGTTATTTTGCTTCATTGGCATTTTGTTCTTCATTTTAGAACCATATTTATTCTCGTTCCCATTTCCTTTATTATGTGCTGTTAGATGATCAGTTTCCAATTTTTAATGCTTTAGCTTCTCTTCCTCTTAAACACGCGTTGTCAAAAGTTCATTCACAGTCCATTTTTCCTTATGTGTGTTATATGATATGTTAAGTGGACCATACTCCATAGGAAGATAGTCTAGAATGAGATGAACAACGAATAACTAGAAAAATCTATCTAGAGGGATTTAAGACGAGCAACAATATCTCTCATTTCCATTATGTGCTTACACATACCTTTAGAATTGTCAAACTTTATGCCCGAAAGCCTTTCATTAGGATGCTAGCCAACTAACCAACATTTTATTGGAACTAACAAATTGCCGTTCAATAACCTTTATGAAGTTCTTAGTCTTATCACATTGAGGGACTGATCTCCTAATACTTTTACCGACACGAGTCTTCATGAGACTCAAGTTTAAGCGATTGGATCTTTCCCATGTGTCATATAGTGTCCTCTCCTTGGTGTACTTGATTCCGTAAGGACAAGTGGTTCATCCACACGGAGCACCAAATCAAGATTCATAAATCCCAATGTTAGAGAATTTTCTCCTTCCAGTTAGAAAAATTATCACCACATAGAATTGGAATACGAATAGAGTCATTAAAAAAGTTAAGAACCACTGCATAAGATAAACACATACATTAATGCTATGTATATTATCTTCGTAATGAATTAAGTAATGCCAATTCAATTTTATAAATTTAGACCTTCTCGTGGGTAGATGTTGACAATATATAGTTCGACCCTAACAACACCTAGAGGGGGAGTGAATAGGTGATTATGCGGAATTAAAATTACTTTACAATAGCAACAAGTCACTATTGATTTTTTTAGATGGTTAATCATGCAATTCATATTTTCCTATATTGAATTACCGCAATTATGAAAGTAATAAATAACACATAATTAATCACAGAGAAACCCAACTGGGTAAAAACTTCGGGCACTTTGTCGGTCAACAATCCACTATAAACGATTTACAACTTATAGTCTATCAGATTAGACGATGACACATACTATCTAATCTCCTGACTGTATTTCCAACAGCTCTCTTAGATTCTGTGCNTCAACAATCCACTATAAACGATTTACAACTTATAGTCTATCAGATTAGACGATGACACATACTATCTAATCTCCTGACTGTATTTCCAACAGCTCTCTTAGATTCTGTGCTTCTGTACCAACTCTCAACTGCAGTTTCCAAAGCTTTCCTGAATTGCGCTCTCCTACAGCAACTCCTAGCTTTGTGAAATCGTCTATCTCCTGTGGATGCAGGAAGAATGCTACGTTCTTCAAGGACTGGAACTCCAGTCACATTTCCTTGATCTTCAGAAACTCTGACAGATATGAAGGAAGCAACAGTTTAGTATTTGAATTATGAAATTGATGTTTTTCTCACCGGCAAGAACATATCACTATGTGAATAATGAAGGTTGAAGAGTAATTGATAAAGATAATATGAAAAGCTAAATGTTTGCTCAATAATCGACCTCTAAAAAACCATTCTGTGGTGTTTGGTGTTTATATGTTAGGTTAAGGAATGAATGGGTCGGACAAAAAGCCTTTAAAAAATAAATTAAAAAGTTTTTGGATAGCACTGTCACTCGAGCGAAGGTGAGGTGACAGTCGAGCGATGAAGTTTTGTTTCTAACGCTCGAACTAAACATTGGCGACAGTCTAGCGAAATTGCAGCTCCATGTTTCCTTCTTTTCCATTCTCGAACCCTAGACCTAAAATATCACAACTTTCACTAATTTCACATTACTACTTGATTTTTTACAACATATCAACTTTAATCATTTTTGTTCACAGACTTACTAATTTCATTAAATACATAACAGATGTTATTATCTAACATTAAATTTATAAAGAATTTAGCAATATCAAATACATGTATTTTCATACTTTTGGGCACAAAAAATTTCTTATTTTGATATTTAATTAATCACTTTATTGCTATAATTTTTTTAAGATAACTATTTTCCTATATGGCCAAATATTTATCTTATGGAAAAACCACATTTTAAGAGATGTCGTATGTATCGCCAAAATAATTCTTTATGTAATTTTATGTTCTACGACATAACATTATAGCTAAAGATATTTTGGCTAATCTTAAGTTATAATTACATGTCAAAACCCCAAATGACATATCTTTACTCGGTTTCAAATAGTGGATTTCGATTAAAGATGATCTTTTAAATACCAATAGGTTTGTGGAAAATTGTAAACATAAGGTTTTCATAGTTTAATTGTGTTAAAGAAAATTACAAAGTGGCCTTTATTGAATGGATCAAAATAGCTCGGTTTCAAATAGAGAAATTGATTTACATATTAATTCTTAATAATTTATAACCTCATTCAACATACACAATTAAATTACAATAACATTCCAATATTATAACGTAAATATAAGTCACTTAGATAAATTAACTACAAGTCAAAGCGTTCTTTAATGAACTGCATTTACGGAACAAAAATTTAAATAATTTAAACCAGCAGTAAGCAGAGAAAATAGATATACAGATAAATTTGTGTGCAAAACAATATCACTGAGAATTTTAAAAAACTTGATCAAACCATTAATTATTAACTTGCAAAATGAAAACGTGTTCGAAACGTATAAAACTTCACAATTGCAGATTTCAAGGCAATTATAATGTGTATATATGCTTTATTCTTGTACATATATTGCTCTGACAAAACAACAAACAATTTTGCACTATTATTAGCATATGAGTCATGCTACTTGTACAAAGTTTTGTTACAAAATTGGTTTACAAAATACGTGTTGGCAACATCTTGTCCAATGATTTAAAAATCAGTTTTTGAAATCAATGACCTAGATCTTGCCATATCATTTTGTCAACACACTTTTGTAAACCACATTTGTACAAGAAGCATAATTGTTAGCGTATATTCGGAACTGAATACTAGATGCTTGAAAGTTCTTTTAAATCAATTTGCATAAAATAGAATTTACTTATCATAGCAATTATAATATTCAAGCAGGAAATAAATATATGCAACTTAATTGCAAGTTAATCATACAAAAGAAATTCAAGATTACTTTGGCTTAATGCATGAACAAGTCACGACAACTCAAAAATTAGGAAATTAAGATATTCCAAAATCCTATTTGCACAGGTTGTAAAAACAGTATCAAAGATCTTGCATTCTGATCCTACACCATTTAAACTAGAGCAGTAACTACTATATGTAAGTTTCTTAATTAGCTCTAATTATCCATTATCTGAACTAATCTCATAATCATACATATAAAACACAATCTGAACAATATGAATTGAAGGTTGCTCGGATACCACATGAAAGAAAATTAAATGCGTACCTCCAGCAATGTTATTCAAGATCTAATTGATAATATGAAGTAGAAATGAGTCCTTAAAACATCAAAAGTCTTTTAGCCAATACCCACATAATAACCTCTTTATTTGATGGAAATAAATACACGACTTGCAATTTGAGAGAGAAAATACTGCATGGAATTCGTGTACGAGTTTGGTTGGGGATCCTTTGGCACCTTTATATAGGAAACAATCCATATCCATCCATCATAGAAGTGGATGCTTCCTATAAAAACTTCTCTTCATTAAATGAGAAGCTATTATGAACATTTATTAACTCACCATTAAACAACTTATCTTTGCAATTTAATATTTGACCACAAAACATTTATGCACATCCACCTGCGCGTCTGTATAAATTCTCATTAGACCACAGTTAAGGGCAATTATATACGAATTTTGTTAGGTTCAACACAATTTTAAGTATTTTTTTATTTACTTAAATAGCCTTAAACAAAATTACTTTTAGCCGTCGAAGGGCCAATCCACGAACATAGTTATTTACCAGCAAAGCAAAATAAGCAAAAGCTCACACAAAAGTTGCGGACCATACTCCATATCTAGGTTAACTACAGGCTGTCCATAGGGGCACATGGACAAAGTGAGTAAAGCGTGATTTCTTAACTAAAATAGTGTTGGAAAAATTGAGTATGTGGCTGACTTTGGCATGAGTTTTGAGTGGAACCTGTTTGTCTATTTTGGAAGATAAAGATTGATTTATGTTATCCTTCGTGAGTACATCGAAATCTTGAAAAAATTGATACTCGGATGAATGAGAAATTGACTCAAAGTATGCCAATTAAAAGGAGTTTATATTTGTGGGAAAACAAAAAATGTATTTATCCCACATAGGAAGTTGA
>CAIGRP010013701.1:0-14657 GCA_903798385.1 Fraxinus cuspidata
AAATTTCCTGTACCTGCAGATTTATTCTTAACTTAGTGGATTTTTCCCTATGGATTTAGACAGTTGTCGAATGACGTTGATTGTCTATATTATTTGTTGACCTCAAATTTTGCACCTTCAACGTGGCTAATAGATCCCAAGCCTATCGTATCCACACAAGCCTGATTTCTGTACACTTGGACAAACCCGTTAGCCACATGTGGCTTCCTCCGATGGTGGTGGTGTTGACCGTGCGCACTCCGACGGTCAAGTCAGTTGGGAAAATAAATGTATGAGCGTATGAGGGTTTTAGACGTGAGCAAAGTTGTAAGTTGAGAGTATAAACTTGCACTACTTTAAAATGGCAGTATGTGTGAGCTTTTATATTGGAAAATGATGAGTAAGAATCGTTGGATGAATATACACATGGCATCATCCTAGTGGTTATGGCCCCTTCCATAGACATCAATCAATCATTCCTAGGCCATGTTGTATTTAATATTGTGACGACTTGACAACCTTAGGCTTGACGTGTAATACTGAACTTGACTTGTTTGATTGCTTAGAGCCGTCTATTCAGTGAGTTGTCACATCATTAACTTGATACAAGATCTTGTATAAAAATCTTCTCTAAAACACCTTTACGTATCTCTCCTCATCCATGAGGGCTCAACTCCCTAAGGGGGCTTGACCAAATTGCCACATGGGCAAAATGACGTGGAGTGCGGGTCTTGATTCACTTGTTGTTTAGCTACCACTTGACCATATTTAGAGCTATTTATGAAGAGGTGTAACATTATTCATGTTTTTTTACTTATTTGGTAAATTAATTAATATGGAATGGAGAAAAATCATATTTCAAATAGGTTTGTTTTTATCTCTTTCTCTTCATCTTTTTTCTTTATTAGAATATAATTTTTACTTCTTACTTGATTAGAATATAATTTTTTTTTCATTAGAATAGGATTTCTACTAATTTCTTGATTAGAATATAATTTCTTTTTTCTTTTAGATTAGGATTTTACTTTTCTTTCTTTTATGATTTTAGTTTATATTAATAAGATTAGGGAACTAATTTGTCCATATAAACAAAGGCTTTGTACATTTTTCAATAATTAATTTCGAAATTCAACACAATATAATAAAATTATTATAGTTTTTTTACCTTTATTCATGTTTCAAGAATTTCAAATCTTCTTCCGCTCCAAAATTGGTATTAGAGCAAGGTTTACATTGGCTGAAGACTATCTATGATAGTAGTGGCATGCATTCTCACTAAGATGATAGGAGGATTACAAAATTACCAAACTCGGTCTAGAATCTAGAACGAGGATAGATATGTTCAAAATTGTTGTTAGCAAAAATTTACAGATTTTGACTGTTGTGAGTGTTGGTCGCTTCAACGAGTCTGGAACACTACAACAAGTGGCTAAATTTTTCTTAAGTCCAAGCTATTTTTGAATCCTGTCAACGTGATGCGGAAATCCTCGAGATTTTTCCTCCAAATTAATTAATGTTCTCTTCTCAGCGACTCAAGGATAAGTTTTTCTTCCAGTTGAGGAGAATGATGCAAAACAATCCTATTATAAATAAAATACAAGTTAGTAACTATTATAGTAGGATTTTTGTTCCCTTTTAAATTAGGATTTCTTTTTATGATTTTAGCTTTCTTTCCTTTTAGAATTTTAGTTAAGTTTTCTAATATTGATAAGATACTAATTACATATTTCGAGACAGGATGCATGTATTTTGGTGATACAATAAATAATGAGTAATTTGTAAATATTATTTTAAACAAAGAGGGAAAGATTTATAGCCAGGGGATGATGTTAAAAAAGATGTCATTAAAATGATTAGTATTTTACTGACCATCATACTGCAATAGAGGTAGAAAAACACATGGACGTTGAAAGAGCGAAAGATTTATAAAGAAGGTGATGAGGTTAAAAAAAGATATCATTAAAGATTATTAGGATTTTACTGACCATCATATTACAATAGAGGTAGAAAAGCACGTGGAAGTTGAAAACTCGAGACATTTTGATCAGTTATATATGAAAATTGACAATAAATATAAATACAAGGATATAATATTGATGAAATTGCAATGGAAGACCACAACTCTTATTGAAAGTTTAAAATTATCGAATATTTAGACCAAATGTGTAGAATTATACAATTAAAAACAACAATTTACTTTTTAATTATTTCTAGACGGTTAGATCAAATAAGTCAATTTATCCTAAATTTGAATACCACAATCAATAATTAAAGTAATAAAGAACATCAAAGATGATCATAGAAAAACTCAAATTAAGTAAAAACTCCAGGCACTTGTCAATCAATAATCCACTATAAATTGAAGCAAACTTATATTACGGTCCAGACCTGTCTACCCTGTAGAATTTCTAATCTCAATTCCTGCAGTCTCCCTTGATCCTACTAGAGGCGTGTTCCTTCATATCAAATCCCGATTCCTGATTTATACTTTAATCCTCATGGACCGCATGCTCCTGACACCAGGTCCCTACTCTTGGTACCTCACCTTAGTCTTTCTGAATTTGTGTTTTGATCGGTGGTTTAATATGAAAAAATATGACTTGATCAATTAAATATGTTTTAGAAGAATTTATTGATCAAATAATATGTGGTGCTTGAATATTTGAATCAATGAATGTTTTGGATCATCGAAGAATTGATCTCTACAGATCAATTCTGATTCAACACACTTTTGAACATCCATATTGTGTATATTTATAATGGGTGGTTTTGGGATGAAAAATAACTCAAAATCAGCTTAAAAATTGAATATTATTGTTCCTCGAATAATCATGCTGCTTGAGTGCTAGGCCGCGACAAGTGTTAGTTGAGCAGTTCCCGTAGCCCGATTGAGAGAATTCAAAATAAGTTAGAAATCTAACGCAAAGGAATACAATTCTTCTATGTGATAAATGCGTTGCAATTTGTCAATAGCCTTGTCCAAATTTCAATATTTTCTATGTGATAAATGCGTTGCAATTTGCAACTTAGAATTTGGAATATAACTTATGCGGCTCTTTCACACTCTTTAAATTTCTGATTACATTCCAATGATCATACGTTTTTGGATATTTTGGACTCCTTCAAGACATATACTATCAATTCTAACTATTTTGCTATAATTAGGACTCAATAACTCATATTTTGACATTGTATACAATTTCATAAACTCCTAATACAATTTAAGGAGGACATGATATTGACTAAAAAAATTGTCAATTACAAATTTAGAAATTGTCAATTATAACTTGGACTTAACACTTATAATGAACAAGCTTAAGTTCAGATGAGTCCAATCGATAAAAGGGAATTGAACTTTCCAAATTACGAAGGAATCAATGTGAGACTTGTCAAATTGAGAATATAAGTTTCGTTGACATTCTCTGCGATCCGAATGCCAAAGAATTGTATAAGCACGAGGAAAATAGTGAAAGAATTGTAGCATTGAATATGAGATCAATAAAATTAAAAGAAAAAATGAAAAGCATAAAGAATTGAAAATTCCAATGTTTATATGTGCACAAAGGAGATTCAAGAATGAGAAATTGAATAAAATA
Organism: Fraxinus cuspidata; assembly: GCA_903798385.1. NCBI lineage: Eukaryota > Viridiplantae > Streptophyta > Magnoliopsida > Lamiales > Oleaceae > Fraxinus > Fraxinus cuspidata. Next base: position 3,576 of record CAIGRP010013701.1, read on the forward strand.
TCGCTTCTAAAGAAATGCCACGTAGGAAATGTCCGAAGGATAACAAGATGAGCATCGTATGAGCAAAATTGATGCCCTTCAATGCAATTGTGGAGAATAAAAAGATATGGACATTTGTTCCATATGCGACTTGGTAGAAACTTTTGGGTTAAAATTAAACATTAATTTCAATCAACATTCATAACTACTACTTTTACATGTTTTCATGGAAGCCACTACTATTCCTCTTAATTATTTCTATTTGTAAATTATTTATAAATTTGTCAAATGGAGACTAATTTTTTTTTGTCTAACCCCTTTTATGAGTATCGATGCTATCAAAGATTTTGCTAAAACATATTGTGTTGCAGCCTTGAAAAAGAGAAAGTGAGGACTTCCTTTTAGCTACCGGCTCATTTACTTCTACCTCTCTTTACGAGTATTGGACAAAAGAAAAATACCCAAATTTAAGGGTCGTCTCAATACAGTTGTCTCTTTAGAAGTAATTATACAATGTTTATAATGAAATAATTGGTATTAAGAGAATTATTCGTACTTCATAATATTATAGCAAGTTGGCATAGCTTATAAAGTTTATTATAAGTTTCAAACTTAATATCGAATAACTGAACTATTAATTGTTTGGCTGCAACGTTACTAGACAAGCAATTTATGTAGAAGGTGATCCAGAACTGGGAAATTATCCCCGTGTTGCATAATTAATTAATTAAAAATAAAATATTTCTCCCGCAGAAATAGTGGAATTCTTAATAGATATTGACATGTACCAGGTTCATGAGAGTCATATTTTATTAATTTTTGTTAGTCGAGTCATTTTTTATTTATATATTATGCAAGTCACCATCCAGCTATAATTTTGCAGTTTTTTTTTTTATATCAAAAAATAAAATAATAATATTTTGGTAGTAAAATTTATATCAAATGGTTCCTAATTTATAGTCGTTGACCTTTTACCCATGTGCAGTCATTTTTAATTCGATTATTTGATTAGAAGAGTCAGATTTTAATTAAGCAAGATGACGATTTCTAGGAATGACTTATTTTTGTCAGCAATTGACATCAGCACCTTGCTAATAAACTTGTGTTTATTGTCTTCTTTTTATAATATATAATTAGGAAAGCAAACCCCACTTAACTTAATTTTGGGATCAAATATTTAGTCCATGTTTGGTAGATTTAATCCATCAAAGTCAGCAATTAAGTTTACCACATATTTCATGTGATCCACAACATTTCAACCATACATTTCATCAATTTTTATCAAAAATTACTAAAATTTGATTTTAATCCCCATCAAATGGCTTAGTATGAAATGAATTTCATCAAAGCGCATTTTATTATTTGCCAATAATTCTGATTAATAGTTCAATTCAAACTACAGCAATATATTTGAAAAAGAATTTTATATGAAGAAAGTGGAAATTTTTTGTTAAGAGATAAATCCACATCGAATAAAGATTAAATAAATAACCAACATGTAAAGATTTAGATTAATCGTGAACTTTTAAAGATAGAATTACAAATCTAATACGGTATGTGAGCCCACGGCCGATAGCACCTCTAATGGCGACAACGTGGCTGCTGCCGCCACCCACCTTCCCTCATCTCTTGTTTCTTTTAGCATTGTTCTTAAATTACTTCCACTACCTTAACTCTGCCATGATATTAGAGATTATTAAGTTTAAACGAACAATTAATCCAATTAAAATTCAAACGAGTACATGGTATGCTCAAACAAATCACTATCTTGCAATAGTACGTTAATAGATAACTTCACATCAAATAGATAAATATCATATAAGAGTTTGAGTTAAACCTCTTAACAAGGTTGTCATTTTAAAATGGAACTTAAATCTTAATATATTTGTACAAAAATCATCTTAATTGAATCAAAATTGGATTAAACCAGGGCGTTCTGTTTTATAGATATTGCAAGACCGAACGAAATCCCTAGCTTCCTTCTGAATTAAAAAAAAAAGTCGTTTTCCTTTTGTAAAATTTTAAGGCCAAATAAGTATATACACTATAAGAATTTTATGTTCTCCGTACAAAATTTTATTCGTAGGAAAAGGTTCTTATTTGTGAGGAAAAAAATTTTAAGTTCTTTTTGTATATAAACATATCAAGTTTGCCAAGAAATAACTAGTATTGAGGACATGTAAAATATTATGAATTGTAATATTTTAAGAGTTCACACTTATATTATAAGTTATCTTTTATTTATTTTTTAAATGAGATAATATTTACTCTAAATTCTTGTTTGGTAAAGATTAAATCTAGATTTAATTTAAATCAAAGTTAACAATTAATTTCAACTACATATTTCATGTGATCCACGACTTTTCAATTACACATTGCATTAACTTTTATCAAAATTTATTAAGAATCTGATTTTAATCACTACCAAATAGGGGCTAAATAGCTTGGAAGTATGAAACTTGAATTACATTTTGAAAAAATTGATATTTGAGTACAATTTTCCTATGCCTCGAAAAAGATTTGCATATGTTTTCTTGTGAAATCACTGAGATTTTAAGTGGCTTAGGTGTTTTATTAATGAACTCTTGATTTCGGAAAGAAAAAGTAGCTGGTTTAATTGAAAAGCACTTATATGACTAAATTTTATATGAACTCCTTAGGTGGCATGGAAACACGTTATAATAAATTCTGTGGTGGAACCGTTTTACATGGAAACATAGTATAACAATTTATTTAAATCCCAACATATCTAATTTTGAATCAATCAAATTACGACACTTCAGATATCGGATAAGGGAGAGAAACATAGTGGATGAACGATGTCCGAGGTGTCGTGATTTTATTGGTACGGATCTAAAGTATCGTGATTTGAGTAAACAATCTTAGTACGTGTAAATACAAAAGTGTCCTACCCTAGATTAATACATACATATTAAACTACTTTATGAAAAGATTAAACATTAAGAAATTGTTTATTATGGAACCAGAGCACGTAGATGTGCTCTATTCAAGTTTGACTATCATGTATTTACCAGAATATTGTACGTGTTAGGTCCTTGACGAGAAACTAAATCCAACTTGCATGCGATGAAACGTGTTAGAAGCTAAGTTCATATATATATATATGTGAATGCTAAATACAGTTTTCAAAAAGAAAAAAAAAGAAGAAGAAGAAGAAGGATTTCATCTTTCTTTAGCTAGAGAAGGGTTTTTTGTATTAAAAATGTTATCATTAGGTTAATTCAATGTACAAAGAAAGCTCCTTGTCCCTTCGTTTTATTCAACTATATACTTAATCTATTTCACGTGTCTAATTAGACATCACATCATATTACACAGCATTTTATATACCAGAAACCTATTGCATAGGTTGTTCACACTTGAAACAAGTTCTAGAAAACATCATAAAAAATAGATTGTGTCACCTTGTATGGTATATAAAAAGAGTGAACATATTTCAATCATCAGCTATAGTATAGAAACAGCAATAAAAAGGATAAAAAGAGAGCTTAGAGAGAAACTGATGAGGCCCTCTATGGTTGACTCTAATGGAATGAAGAAAGGTGCCTGGAGTGAAGAAGAAGATAACAAATTAAGAGCCTATATTCAGAGATATGGAGTCTGGAATTGGCGACAGATGCCTAAATATGCCGGTAAGAACTGCCTTTCATCCTCCTTTTCCAGAAAACTTTCCTTCAACCGAAATTGGTGTAATTAAGAGAAGGGAAACCCTGATATATTTCATCAACCAATTTTCTAACTACATATTTTCATTTATTTAATTACATTAGGTGTTTTTTTTTTTTTTTTTGGTGCTATTGTTTCTTTAAAGGATATAAAGGTCAATAATATGTGACCGGATTATAAATATGAAGATCAAGATTTCAGTAGTTTATGTATTAAACTTATGGGATTGTATAATCTCTCAGGTTTAGCGAGATGTGGAAAAAGTTGCAGGCTACGGTGGGTGAATTACCTCAAGCCTGGAGTGAAAAGGGGAAACTACAGCAAAGAGGAGGAAGATCTTATCATCCAACTTCATGCCAAACTTGGAAACAAGTACGAAATAATAACCCTCAGTTTAAGTATCAGATAATTAATATTAGCATTTGTTGTTATAAACTGTAAGCTAATGGAATATATATATTGTGATTGTAAATAAAGGTGGTCAGCCATAGCATCTAAGGTTCCAGGAAGATCAGACAACGAAATAAAAAACTATTGGCATTCGCATATAAAGAAGAGGAACCAAAGAAATGCAGCTGAAACCGGGATGATCACAAAGGAGTCCTGTAAAACTTCCTTATCGCCTGAAGTATCACAGAAAGTAGAACAACCTTGTCAAATCAGCCTGCTCCCGACGATTCAAAAGGAATCCGCATCAAAGGGCGTTGTTAAGGCCGATTCTTCATGTCTTCACGAATTGGAAAATTTGGTGTCATCCCTCAATAATGCTGATAGTGTAGCACATGATACAACTTGTTGGGATTCAGTCGTGGAAGGAAATTTCTGGACTCAACCATGTCAAATTGATTATTTTGAGTCATCACTGGAATTGGAATATAATGAAGTATCAATGTCGAATCCTTGTATCCTGAGCCCTCCCCACTGGCCTGAAGAAGATAGTCTCCTCATCAGATGCGATGCAGAACCCCGACGAAACTTAATTGATTGAACCATATTAATCATATATTTATAAATTCGTTAACTTTGTCAATTTTATAGATGTAAACTTGCCTATGAAGATTTAAATGATCAGGGTTATGTAGTTGAAATATTTCAACAGCTGCTATATAGTGAAGTATTCGGTAAAAGCTATCAGAATAGGAAAGAAATAGGAGAAGGTTCCTTCTTTTTTTTTTTTTTTTTTTTTTTNGGCTCCTCTCGAGTCGTTTTCACTCAATCTAGGCAACCTAGCCCAGTCCGTTTGATCGTTTGGTGAGAGTGCTAAAAAAAGTGCTTGTAAGCACTCTAAGCCCTATTTGGCCTCTATTTTTCAAATTTCATTTTTTTTCTCAGATTCATTTTCAATCATACATTTCACGGAATTAAGAACTTTTAATAACTTTTCAATCATGTTATCAAAATTATTAAGAATCTAATATTTAGTTAAACCAAACCACCTATGAATCCTGTAAAAATCATGGGAAAAAAATAAAATGAAATATGCAGGCACTAGTTATATGCACATTTCAAGCCATCTAAATGACCTCTTGGTAACACGTCGAGTGAGCACCAAATTGAAATTCAATATGCATAATTTTACATTGGTAATTAGCACATAATGTGCTCACATTTCATTATTATTGTGAAAAACGTTTTTATCTTTCATTTTTTGACATTTTCACCCTTATTTTCACATTTCATTGTGCAAAATATCATTTTCATCCATTTTCTCAATTAAATATTGTAAAATGACGAATATATACTTCTCTTTAAATAAAACAAAAGAAAAAGAAAAATAATTACAATTATAATCCCAATTTTTTTTAAAAGAGCAAACGAGTCCCAAATAAATTATTAAAATAGTAATTAGCACATAATATTTCTACCTTTCACATTTATTGCAAAAAAAATCCCTAACTTTTTTTGTTAGTATTTTTATCCTTAATTACACATTTGATTACGCAAATAATCATTTTCATCCAATTTCTCAATAAAAAACTATGAAATGACAAATATACCCTTATATTTAAATAAAAAAAGTTAAACAATTAATTGCAATCGTAGGCCCAATTTTTTCTAAAAATTACAAACAAGTCCCCAATAAATTATTAAAAAATTAATTTTTTTAAAAAAGTTCAAACGAGTCCCAATTAAATTTATTTCAAAATTTTAAAAAAACTTAAAAAAATTAAAAGTGCAAATGGGTCCCAAATAAATTATTAAAGAATTAAAAATTAAAAAGAAATTATTATTTTTATTTAAATATGGGGATATATTGATTATTTCGCAGTTCTTTATTGAGAAATTGAATGAAAATTATGGTTTACCCAATCAAATGTATAATTAAGGGTGAATGCCAAAAAAATGAAAGTTATGAACATTTTTTGCAATAACGGTGAAACGTAGGGACATTATACTAATTACCCTTTTAATAATTTATTTGTGACTCATTTGGCTTTTCTAAAAAAAAAGTTGGGACTGTAGTTGCAATAAATTTTTCTTTTTCTTTTTCTTTTTGTTTTATTTGAAAATAAGGGTATATTCGTAATTTCATATTTTTTTGTTGAGAATAAATGAAAAAGACATTTTGAGCAATAAAATGTGAAAATAAGGATGAATCAACCAAAAAACGAAAGGTATGAACGTTTTTCACAATAACAATGAAAATATTCTTTATGTGCTAATTACGCTTTTAAAAAATAAAGATTGTGAAGAAGTCGGATAATAATTATTTCCTTTGTTTGTTCAGTTTTATTTTCATTTTTCTTGCACTTTAATTATTTAAGGACAATCATGTTTTTTGAATGTCACCATTAGGACCTGTTTGATAGACCTTTATTTTCCATGAAAGTTGGAATTGAAATTCTATTTCCTACTTTTGCTATGTTTGATGACACTTTTTTTCCTGAAATTGGTTTTCCACATTTGCTAGTTTTCTTGGTTTTAGTTGAATTGAAATTCCCACCTTTTATGTGGGAATTGAAATTCCATCTTTTTTTTTTTTTTTTTTTTTTTTTTTTTTTCTTGCAATAAAAACCCTGTTGAAGAAAATTGAAAGAAATGCACGTGATCCTAGTCTAAATACTTAAGTTTAAGGTTTTCCATGAGATGATTAACGTGGTATTGAGCTAAAGCAAAAAGATCTGGTTCAAATCATATCACCGCTCATTTATCAGATATGAGCACTAGAACGTTTGATCAAAAAATTAATCCAGTTTGCAAATGAGCGGAAGTGTTGAGACAAAATTTAAATAACTCCATTCTAACAATTTAAGTTTTTTGACTGAATGATTAACATACCCATGAGCGAAGCTTCNCCCCAATTGTAAGAAATTTTATCCCTTTAATTGACAATTTTCATGAAAAACAAAGCCAAACAAACATAAAAAGATAGAAAATTTTAAACATTTTCCAGTGGAAAATTATATCAATAAAACACAATTAATTGATAATTTCCAGTAAAACAAATTCTAGATAATTCAATTCCCTGCAATTCGTTTTCTTTCTACCCAAATTCCATCTTTGAATCAAACGGATCCTTAGGGTTTTCTTTTAACTAAATATATTCACACTACAGTTTTTTAATAATTATACTACATTTTAATTGTATGAAAGGTTGATAATCGTTACACAATATTACATTTATGTCTCAAACTTTTTTCATCCCATTTTATTTTCAAATTAACATTGTTCCTAATTATAATTTCTTTCTAAGATTTTCTATAAGATAAAGTAAAAATTACTCATTTGTCTATTGTATTTTTGAATTAGTAAAACAAATAATATTGCAAAAATGCGATTAAATACTTGACCTTCATTTTAAAATACATTAACAATATTTTTGGATGAAAACCATGATTAAGGTCAAGATTTTAATTATTAATGAATGTTAAAAATAAGAATGTAATGAAGTAAAAAGTTAAAGAATAAGTGTGATAATGAATAAAAGTTAATGACCTTTAATGCAAGTAAAACGTGGTGTATTACCCCTTCAGGGATGGCTGAGTTAGTAAAGCAGGTAAACGCGGAGACCGAAGGTCACGAGTTCGAATCCTCTGCCAACACTTCCTCGATCGAGCTTGTCGTACAGGGCTTGCCTAGTGCGATTTATCTTTCATGTATGATTTGCGGGCTACTGCACATGGAGTTAGGCTTACCCAGTGTGCACTCACGAGTAGCGGTTGCGGGTTCCTACGTAAAAAAAAATGGTTCAAGATAAATATACAATTAAAAAAGACAAGGACATAAGTATGACAATGTGTAATTTAATGCAAATAAAACGTTGTGAATTTACAAGAAACTGTAATGCCAAAGTAGTCACCATTATTAGGGATATCAATTTGCTCCGTCCAATTTGAGTCTTGTGGAGCTCTGCTTAGTCAGGCGACGGGGTTTTTCAAGGTGAAAATTGCTGCCCGCAGCGACATTGGGCTCGCCCCGCTTCAGTTGTCTAATTATTTTTAAAAAATAAAAATTTGTTTGAAATCACCCTAACCCAATATTTTTATGCCCAAATCAATTACCTAAGTCTATTAGTATAATTCCTAAATTACTCACGTGCTCCTAGAATTTACAAGGAAACAATTTATAAGCAGGGCAAGGATGTCTCATCTTGTCTTAAAATGGAGATCGAGACGATAAAATTCTTGACGTGACGTGGACGGGGCACCCTACTCCAACTCGTCCTACCCCTATGGCCATTCCTAATTCCTAGGGTTTTACCATTTAGCCCATGTTTGGTCCGGATTAAAATGTGATTTTAATTCAAGTCAAAATCAAACAATTAATATTAACCACATATTTTATAGGTTCCACAACTTTTCAACCACACGTTTCAAAAACTTATATCACAATCTATTAAAAATCTAATTTTAACCCCCACCAAACACCCTCTTAAAATCTTTTCGTAACTTTGTCGATTCTTGATTGTTTTCTATTAATTTATACAAATATTGAATATTCACTAATTTTAATATTTTCTCGATATTTTGTTAAATCAATAAAAATATAATGAAATTATTTATTCTAGATGCTTGCTCTGCATCATCTTGTTCGTTAATAACTTAAAACTCGATAATGCCTGGTTTAAATTTATTAGCTATTTTATAAAATCTACCTATAAACATTTGATGCAAGCTTGGAGGAAATTTCACCAGAGGTCACCCGAATTACAAATTTAAACATTGATTGTCACGTAACTTCAATGTTTATTAAGTTGACCAGCCAACTTATATTTTCGTCTCATCTTAGGCCGTTTTCATTCATAGTTCTTACCAAAACTCAACGAAAATGTGACTCAAATTATATTTTTGGAACACAAATTTTTGAGTCCTAATAAATACAAATTTCACGTTTTTATTTTAAAAGAGCGGGTCTTCTACGGTGGCAAATAATGCATGAATAAATATTGCGCTCGTTAACTTAGATCACAAATTTCACTAGTTCAATTACTCGATAAGAATAATAGCTATAAATAGAATAGTCAAATAAAACAAATTTTTAAGTTGAATGATCAGATTTAAGTAAAATAGATGTTGGTCGATCGATTGACAAGTGTGATCAAAATAAAAAGAAAAAGAAAAAATTTCCCGCCAACCTTGAAATAAAATATTTTCTACTACTAGTACGATTGCTCGGTTTATACTCTCGTGAAAGATTCTTCTCGGGTGTACAAACTACAGAGTACAATGTACAAACAAAACAACTAAAGAAAGAGAGAAATTTTTTCCCTTGAATTCACGACAAGAATGACATTTGCAGGAAGTTGAGCCAAAAAGCTTATTCAATCGGGGCACTTTCGGTTTACGCACGAGACAGAATCACGGTTTGTGTCCGTTCTTTACGAAAAAGGCCAAAACGTCACCATACCCACACAATGTAAAAACATTTTTACTCTCGTCGTGTGTGTTCAATATTTAGAGCCTATTTGATAAAATTTTTACTTTTATTTTTCCTTCTAATAGAAAGAATTTTCAGAAGTTATATTAATTTTTATTTGAAAATTAATTTTTTAAATAACATCATATTTCGAAAGTGGTCTTAGACAAAGTCACATTAGATCAACTTACTATAAAAATTTTTCTAACTAGAAGAAGAAAGCTAAATGGGTTTAAAAGCAACTTTTGGGTCTCAAAAGTTTCTTTTAAATTTTCAAAAGTCATGTCAAATGAAATGAGTCCTTAACATAATCATTCAAGACCATAACTTGTTTAAGGACACTAATATTAGACTTTAAATGTTCGTTTGAACTTTAAATAGCCAAGTTGTTAGTTTAAACAGTAGGCGACTAAATAAAATTAAAAACTCACCTAAAATACCACTTTGGGGACATGATTATGAGCCTGTTTGAGCCCAATTTTTTAACAAAAATGTATTTTGGAATAGTGATTAATGGATAATGTGTTGTTAAAAAATAAGAAAAAATTTTGAATTGTGTTTAAAATTATTTTATTAAATAATGTGAGGTTGAAAATAAGAAAGAAAAAAATAATTTAAAAATTAACGAGGACTAAACAAGGACTATATTAACTACATAAACTAGAGAGACTAAAAAATGTTTGAAAAAGAATTGTTGCGGTTAATGTTACTTTTTTACTATGACATTTTTTTTTAATCAAAGACAATAAATAATTCATATACTTCTACTTTCTTCATATATACCATATTATAATCGTGGCTTAATAGCAAAAAACGTCCATACGTTTCAATTTTTTGCATTTTCACCCATATTTCAACGTTTCATTGAGAAAAACGTCTTTTTCACATATTTTTAACGTAAAATGACCAATATACATTTCTATATAAATAAAACAAAAAAGAAAAATAAAGAATAAATTGCAATCTTACTCCTAAACTTTTTTAAAAATGCAAATGAGTCCAAAATTTATGAGCACCGAATTTTTCTCACAAAGCCTTAACTAAAGCCAAAAATTGATCGCGTTCTGGACGAAATTGAGGAAGACCCATGGTTGGACTGGGTGCGCCATGTGGAGGGGAAGGCAACCCAGGTGGTTCCGGGCGGTATAGTTTNAAAATTTATGAGCACCGAATTTTTCTCACAAAGCCTTAACTAAAGCCAAAAATTGATCGCGTTCTGGACGAAATTGAGGAAGACCCATGGTTGGACTGGGTGCGCCATGTGGAGGGGAAGGCAACCCAGGTGGTTCCGGGCGGTATAGTTTATGGAATTGGAAGATGTTGGTTGCTAATTGAAGGGGAAGTTAAGGGCTGTCGACTAGTGTCCAAGTTCGACGGTGCCGAATTTGGAGACATTTTGGGCGATTTAGGGGCAAAAATTCGTCCTTAAGAGAGAGAATTTTTTTGTTATTTTTAATATTTTCATAAATTTTGGATTCATTTGTATTTTTTTAAAAAGCTTAGGAGTAAGATTGCAATTTATTCTTCATCTTTCTTTTCTTTTCTTTATTGTTTTATTTA